>KK112177.1:124569-148176 GCA_000611955.2 Stegodyphus mimosarum
AGATAAGCTAAGTTATAAACAGTTTGAAACCTCTATCCTATGATTTGCTTTTTTTTTAAATCTATCATGTCACGAAGACTATTTAGATTTAAATAGTTTAGACATTAACTGTCTCCTTTAGATGTCGCTTCATTTTGCAACAAAGAAGAGTCTATAAAATTAATATGGTTTCTACACAAATTTCTGTGATACCCTCCTTTGGGAAATTAAAAATTTTATTTTTTAAAAAATGACAGAGCATTATCCCTTAAATAAAAGAAACAGAGAAAACGGGGTTTCAAACTAGCGAGCGATGGGAATTACGGTATGAAAAATTAAATTTTGACCAACTATGAAAATCCGAAAATTAAAAAAGACGTCCCAAATAAATAGTTTGTTTTGGAATATACAGAAGGCAATTGTTTAAAATTCAAGGATACAATAGACATGAAAGATAGAAGAATTGGAAACGTTAAAGATCCCACTGAACCAGAAAATGTTGTTAATAAGAGGTATTTGGAAAAAAAAATAGTAAACAGTGAAAAGGCTAATAACGTTTTACAACGTTTACTTTTAAACCTCAGAAACACTGGCATTTCCGTAGATTCCCCAAAATGTCAAATAATAAAGTTTTAAGAGGCGATTTCTTAAAAAAGAATATATTAAAATCGTTTGAAATAGGTGCTGTATCTGTTACGATAACGATTAATAATATTGTAAAATTAAATATTGATTGTGTAAAGTTCGAAGTAGGAACTGACTGTAAATATAGTGAAAAATTAAAGGTTATAAACCCTCCTTAAGTCTTACGTGCTCTGTTCCCACACTTAAGCGCTTATTTGCTTGTTAGTGTACGTGGGGTTCTAAGTTAGAACTTTAGGGTTAAATAGTAAAACCCCACAATCTTATGAATTTAATTTATTCACACTGTATTACTTACTGAATTCAGTGTTCAATCTTAGGAACCCCCAAAACACAAATAAGCGAATAATTGCTTAAATGTGTGAACAAATACATAAGACTCAAAAAGGGTTAATTACCCTTTATTTCTCAGAAAAAATACAACCAGTTCCTGATTCGGAACTTACAGCAAAGCCTCCATTTGGGCTTGAACTTAAATGAATATAAAATTAAACTTAACCGAGCTTAACTAAAGCTAACTGAAGCTATAGCCGAAGCTATCAAGATTCTAAGTAGTTGGCATCTAAATCTTAATTAAGTCGGCGAAGCCAAACAAGAGCCTAAAGTATGGCCGAGCGTAGCAATAACTAAGAGAGACGTAGCCAAAAGGCAAACGCGCGCTAGTCAGAAACTCAAGACTCTCTCTCTCTAAGTCGGTGAAACATCGACTTAAATACCACTTTTACTCATTTGCATTAAACGCTTTTCTGAAAATACATTCTGGTAGGAAATTATAAGCTGAAGCTAGAATGGACAGGAAAGATGCAAAAACTTAAAATAACTGTTAATAAAATTCGGATAAACCTTTCAAAGTAAAAATTAATATTCTTATGAACTTCATCCATTGCTTTTAAACAGCTTGTTACTCACTGACACATAGATTAAATTTCAAAAATAAATATGTTACATCCTACCAAATGGAATCTTACCAAATGGACCAAATAAAGTTAGGATAAACCTTACAATATCATTTTCTCATTACGAGTTTAATATTTTGAGACATATCTAGTCTCATGTTATTTTAGAACTTCTTAGGAAAAGCAACTTCGTATTACATGGAAATGTAAGCTAAAGGGTGTAAAATAAATTTACTGCTTATTTCTTAAGTGAAAATATCAAGGAGTTTTTATATTCAAAACTGAAAAAGATCTATAAAAACTCATGCTTACGCTGCAATGTAACAGCAAAGCAGTTGAAATAGCTATACAGTAGAAGGTTTTGACTGATGCTTTAGTTAATTTGTTAGTTTTATGGATATGAAATCATCAGCTGAACTGGGAATTTCGACTGGAAGACTGTCACCGCCTTGCTTCAGTTTGAGAAGAAAATTAGTAGGAACGGGATATTAGAATTCTTCAATGTTACTAATCTTGAAAGGATTCGAGATTCGAAAATTAGAATAATCCTGTTTCTTTTCGCCATTCGGATTTTTTTAGCCTAAGTAAGAGCAAAAACACTTTAAATCAAAATTTTGGATAGAATAGTGTTATTGATATACCATGGAAGCGTTCAATGAAAAAAAAATGACTGTTGCAGTTTCCGTGAAACTGAATCTCCGTGGATGTCATGAGTGTCACACTTGTAATTTTCTGGACAGTATTTAGCGTTCTATCATTAGTGTTTATCTGTATTAATTTTTGAAATAATCTTCTTCGCCTCTTGCTCTGATTTAAAATGATTCTGAAAAAGTGTTAAAAAGTTTGATATAATACTCAAAATGTCTTTTTTTAAATTGTGTCAGTAAGATAAAACTCAAAATTAAATAATTTTAATCCTGTACTTCATTTACTAACTTTCATTTGCAGCTTCTTAACTAATATAGACATCTTTTTAAAAACTGTTTACTTAAATTTACTTTTCATTAAACGCAAATTTCAAATTTTGCTTTAATTAAAAGCTTTTAATATTAAGTAGTAGTTTTGCTCCAATTTTTATTATTTTACTCTGCTCGCCATTAAAATTGCTATACCAGGAAACAAAGCAAACGGCAGACAGCTATTTGTTGCATATACTATACAGTATAATGGGAGAAAGGCACAATTAAATTTGTGGGTGGTTGGTTTAGGGTATACATCGTGCAGAATTCAGTATACAGATATGCCATCACCGAGAGCAGTAACGGATGTCATCCGGCTGGGCATCGAATCGAACTGAGTTTGGGTGACAGATACGGGTACTTCGCTCCCTGCTGATTTAACCCAGTGCCAGAGTCCATTAGTCATAGTGGCTGGAGAGTGGGGGCATGACAGTCTCTCGGTAACTCATAGCCGGATATATTCAGTGGGTGAAAGATCTCGAGATCGTGCTGGCCAGGATAACAATCGAACACCTTCTGTGTCGAGGAAGGTGTCAGAACAACACGGACAACATGCGGTCATGCATTATCTTGTTGAAAAATGGCGTCGAAAGGTCTCAAAGATAGGGCACAGCCACGGTCCTGAACGCGTCAGAAATGTAACGGTGACTGTTCACTTTGCCGTCATGCGAACAACAGGTGACTGAGATGTGTATCCAATGGCGCACCATACCAGCACACCAAGTGCTAGCCTGTATCATGATGACGAATGCAAGCTGGCAGCGTTCGTTCTACTTGGTGCCTTTTCACACGGATATGTCCATCATAATGAAGAACCAAGATATGAAAAACCATCATAAATATAGAACCGAGATTCGTCTGAAAAGATGGCGGGGTACCATTCCTGTGTCCAGTGTCGTCATTTGTCGCATCACTGCAGGCATATCTGTCTTTGTCGCAGCGTTAAAGGAAGCCGCAGCAATGGTCGCCTTGCTGACAGTCCGAGGTGCTGCAGACGCTGTCCCATTGTCTGCGCGGACACTTATCTCCAGCACACAAGCTAAATTCCAGACTCAGCTGACGTATTATGGCTGTACCTGTTAAGCTATACAGGTTACGTGTTATGGCTGTTATGTTACGTGTTATGACAAGCCCGACATGTCTGCTCTCTCAGACGTTAGTGGCCCGGGCCGCTGACATGCATGGAGTTTTTGTATGGCCTTCATGAACTCCTAGATTCCATATTCGCCTGACGGTCATGGGATCCCTATCAACAAGAGGAGTAATGTCGCAGAACCACAAACTGCAGAACCGAAAGGCCACGATCCTGCCGCTGTCGAACTATGGCAAGTATTCGTAGGAGGTTTTACTTGTTATATGAGGCATTACACGAACTTTACTCAAATAATCAACGCTCAGATGCGATTTACAAATGAGAAACCCACTGTGCAGTCTTCCTATTTTTTACTCATACCTGTTTTGTGAGCATGCGTTGGAATACAAATCACTTGCATATACCAGCATGTAGTATTTTTCATGCAAATTTGATGTTTTTTGCCTGCCACCTTCATAATGTAAACATTTTAATGGCCAGAAGCTCTTACATGAGGATTTCTAGCAGTTCGAAATTCGAAAGATTCGAGATATTCAAGAATCTTTTAGATTCAGATTCGGTTTGAGAAATTTTAAATTTCTTTCTATTTTTAAATAGTAGCATAATTTGAAATAAATAAGCGTTGAATCCTCATATTACTATAAGAAATGCGCAGGTATTGTTATTGCATATTTGATAACAAGTATCGAGCAGGTTTAGTGAACAATAATTTCTTATTTGTTCCTTAAATAGTGTTGGGTTCGTAACTCATTTAATATTGTCTAACGAATTCTCTAACAACCTTGACCTGTTCAACTATACCGAAATAAATTATTACTGCTGGCTGCTTCTTGAGGAAAATATATAGTTCGGAAATGTTATTGGAAGAAATTTTTCTCTTTTTACCTTAAGGGAAGAAAGGAAATTGCAGAAATTCCAGCCAGTCAGCTATTTCCTCCATGAAAAATACATTTCTTAAGAAGTTATTAATGTTTTATAACGTTATTCGCTCTCAACTTGTTTACCGGCAAATGCTAGGAATATTTTAGAAATTGTTTCTGTGAAGCAATGTCCTACTGATAATTATTCATTCAGACGTGGAATAACTAGACGTCGCCAGGCCAAAAAAAATGCTAGTAATTAAATTTTCATTACAGAGAGCTGAGTTTTTTCTTTTAACTTAAAAACCGAAGTTAATTTGAAAATTTCTTTAACAAATTAATTTCGCTTTTATTCTAATATTATTTATTATATTGTGTGTGAATTCCGATTCTGGTGGTACAAATAGAAATCTGTCTATTTCAGCGGCAAGATGGCTTGTTAGAATAAAGGCAAAATATCTTCTGAGTAAATGAAATAAACATTCACAGTAATTGAAAACTTATTATTTATAATATGAAAACTAGCCATGTATGATAAACCACATAACTTCAAACATAAATTAAAATGCGAACTAAAAGTGCGGATGTGAAAATTGATAAAGGTGGAAGGGAAAGAATAAGAAGAGGTCAAACAAATATAGCCAAATAAAACAAAATAATAAAAAATAAAAGGGTTTTCAATGTCGTCTTGGCTTAACAGTTTCGTTGAGTGCGTCAGATATAAGGAAAACGTCATGTGAAAATCACACGCATGGGATAGAAGATGATGGATGACTCTTCATTATTCGAATCTTCTTCTGGTCTTCTTTTAAAAGGATGAAACAATTAAACGTTAAAATTAAATAAGTGGATCATTAAATGAATTCTCTTCAGGAGTCTAGAAATTGCACGAAATTTATAATTCGTAAATACAAATCCCACATGCTATTTGCTGTTGTATTTGCCTATTGTTCAAAACAACATTGTTCGTTCTCTATTTTACGTACATTAAAAAGCAGGAAAAACAAAAATTTTTAATGAATTGCATGTATTTTTTAAAATTTCTTTACTTAAGAACGAACGATTAGAATTTATTAGAACGATTATTTCAGTTAAGACAAGAACCTTCAGATACAGAATAATACAAGCCTACTTAAATGGTAAATGAGTATTATTTCCATATATTTTTACTTCCTTGTACGAAGTAAAGGAAATATTGCAATCACGGAAAAGTTCGGGTATCACATTTCAACTGAAATATCTATTTTGATCACTCCCGAATCCATTTGGACGATTTAGATATATATATATGCAGGGTGTTCGTAAAAAAAAAGAACAAGCCCGGTATACGAACCCCTAGCGGCATATCCGCTTAACCAATCGAAATGAAATTTCAGATATTGTTATTTGAGCGTACGCGTTCGAGATTCTGATGATTTTAAACAACAGAGCCATCACGGTTACGGTTGCAGCGAAAATTTTTTGAAATTTTCGAATGACAACACCCACCTTTTTCTTTGTGAAAATTGATTAGTGCATTGAAAATTTATAAATAGCGTTGGAATGATGCACGTAGAACGAAAATTGTCATCGTAAAACACTTGCAAAAAAGAACATTGTAAAGGCAATGTAATGACAACACAACAGAGGAGAGGGAAGAAAACCTCTTATTGGAATTACAAGTTTTCGACGTGTCCACCTTCGCAGATCATAAAGCATTGCATTGCGGGAGATTGTTGATAACAATAACGACAGAAGAAACATCGCGGGAGAAATCTTTATAACTTCACGTTTCAGGATATCTTTCAAAGCCTGACAAATCTCACGGATTTGATGTGTACACCTTAGATGTTAGATAAACCTAGAACCAGAAATCCATTGAAGTAAGGCTGCGAATTGTTGTGGCCACGAAACTGCAAAAGTTATGGGAGGACTCGTAACTTGAAATGTTGTAAACGTTGAAAACTTGTGATTCCAATAAATTTTCATTTCCCTCTCCTCTCTTCTGTTGTCATTGGTCCTTTACAACGCTCTTCTTTGCAAATATTTAACCTCGGCAGTTTTCGTGATATGCGTATCGTTCCAATGTCTTTTATGGTTTCTCAGTGCGCTGATCAGTTTACGCAGGAAAAAAGTGGGTGTTGCTATTTAAAATTCCGAAATCGTTTCACTGTGATCATAATCATAAGAGCTCTATTTTTTTGAATCATCACAATCTCGAGTGCGTACCTTCAAATAACAATGTCTGAAATTTCATATCGATTGGTTGAGCGGATAGGCTACTAGGAGTTCATATACTGGGAAAGTTTTTTATGATCACCCTGTATATATTTACCCCTTTACCCAGCTATTATTTTCGCAATCGTTTCTAGTAGTCATGTACTTCCAATTACAGAAGTATTTTAAATGACGAAAATACTTATGTTTTGACGAAAATATTCATGCCAAATTGAAAAAAAAAAACTTTCCACAAATAACGAAATCTAACTTTTAATGCGGTCTCTTGGTTCCTATACTTATATTTGCGAAAGTTTTATATTCGTTATGACAAAATAAAATTATAAGAAGTTTGACTCCCGTACAACAAAAACTGACTGGTATATTTAGTTTCAAAACTTGTAATTTTTTATGTCATTTTCAACTTGCATTGAAGGATCCGTCAATACAGTTATAATAGTTCGAAGGAATAAGTGTAAATGAAGTGCAGCAAAAAAAAAAAAAAGGCGCATAATGCAATAGGCCGTACAAGGAAGTCACGTGGAATACACATGAAAGTTTTATAGATGCAATGAGATAAAAAATGAAATAGAGTTAACAGATAAGTGAAAAGTGGAAAAGAAATTAAAGTACTCATAGTATGATTTACGGAGATTTCAGCATTAAATAGCACCTGCCGCTCTGTATACATATTTGCCCACTTCATAAGAGTTCTAAATTAAGCGTATGTTGCTTAACCGGGGGAGAAAGTTTAGATCTAGATTTATGTGATAGTTAGGAGTTGCGAGAGAGTTAATGCACCTTGTTTATCACTACTGCAGAAGCTCATTCTTCTAGAATTCCAATTAAGAAGGTTCGTCTTATGAACTATAAACACGTTCGATGCGTGCAACGCTGTTGCATTCCTAAACGAAAGGCGTTCGACTCATAGAGCAGGAATTTCTGACAGCTCCTTGTAGTCATCATCGCGAGTCCATCCTGTCGAAAATGTGGCAGAACATCGAGGGAATTCAGATTAAAAGAGTCTAAAGGTTGTAGACCTCTGTCCGAAACCAGGATACAGTCCAGTAATCTATCAATGTCTCGAGATGGCACAGAATAACCACTTAATTGATACCTTTCTCGAGATAGACGGCGCCACTAGTAGGCTCCAAGAGGTCATTCGACTAACGGAAGATTTTACAACTTACAAAAAATTTTTCTAGGTTGCAAACAACAGAAATTTCTCGGAAGCCTAATCTGGCTCGAAATAAATATTTTTCTCACTTCACCACTCTGATACTCTGTTTTTGTTTCTCAAAGCATCGGGGTATTAGGATATATATATATTCCCTAAAGGAAAAAAGTGTGCAGTTTAATCGTGTGTGAACAGCGAAAAGGAAAAAAAAAGTGACAGGAAAGCAGCTTGCGCATTTATGCTTTGGGTAATGATTTCATGCTCGTCTTAGTATATTTTATGTTCTTTCGCTTTAGAGAAATCCTGTACAGGAAACGAAATTTAGCTCCGTTTATTAGACGCTATGTTTCGTTTGTTAAAATTAATTTATTCAAATGAACCAAATAAATCCTTAAATTTAACATTTTCATCTTTGTTAACATTGCGCAGCTTGTGACTAATACATCTAAAAATTTAATATTTGTTTACATTTTACATCTCATGAGTAACACATACAAAAATTTAATTTTTGTTTACATTTACATCTCATGAGTAACATATATAAAAATTTAATATTTGTTTACATTTTACATCTCATGAGTAACACATATAAAAATTTAATATTTATTTACATTTTACATCTCGTGAGTAACACATATAAAAATTTAATATTTGTTTACATTTTACATCTCATGAGTAACACACATAAAAATTCAATATTTGTTTACAGTATTGCCGAAGTCGACAGCATAGAGAGGAGATGCCAATCTTCCATTCAGTCCACAGTAGGACATATTCCATATTAAGAATGCTGTTATCATTTATCTGGGGAAAACAATCCTTCATAATCTCAGTATTCATGTTTCGTAATTTTTTCAAAATTGTAGGAAGCGCAACCGTTATAATATATAACTGTCATTTTAGAGTACACATTGGTGCCAATTTTCATATTTCTATCTTATTTACTTTAAAATTTCGGTACTAAAAACTAATCGAAAGGCAGCGTATACTCTTTACATGTTTGATCCTTTCATATAGAAGGCATGCAAGTGAAATGAACATGTTTACTTTCGGAAATGACATGTTAGCACATTTGCAAAAATAAGTAAAGTAATTTTTAATCATCTATTAAAATAAGAAATTACACAAACAAGCGAAACATGTGTGCTTTTGTTTTTTATATCTTTTAGTTTCGGTAAGGAGCTTTTTGTTTTATTTAATTGTTGATTTTTACTCCTAAATTTAAATTAAAATCGCAATATTTCGTACATAAGTCTATAAGATATTTCTCCCGCCTTCTTAGCATGCCTTCATGGTGTAATGGTCAGCACACTCGGCGCGTATTCCAGAGCTCCGAGGTTCGAGTCCCGGCGAGGCATTGCTCATTTTTCACATCTTCTGCCTTTCAAAAAACCTAATGTCTGCACAACGGTGCGCGAATTAAAAAATGTGGTGGATGATGATTCTTTACCACCAGTATTTGGCAGCTAGGTCCCCTAATACCCAGTCTCCCTTTAAAAAGAGGGAGTATATAAAGTATTTCTCCCGCCTTTTTAGCATGCCTTCGTAGTGTAATGGTCAGCACATTCGGCGCTTATTCGAATCTCGGTGAGGACATTGCTCATTTTTCAAATCTCCTGCCTTTCAAAAAACCTAATGTCTCTACAAGTCAATCACGCCGAATTTTATTTCTGAAATATTTCACAACTACCCTAGCAAGCTTAAATGTCGACAATGTAAGATTACTTACTGCTTTTGAACTCATATTTTTATTCTGAACAATTCTTCATCATCTTCTTTATATTCTACTTTTCCACTTTGGATTACAATTCAAAATGACTGATAAAATCTTTTCTGTTGTTGTTATTACCAGTCTTACTTGCCTGACAAGGGTCAGTACAAGCCCCAATACTCATCGTGGCGAGCAGTCAAATGCGCCTGTCTTTGGCAAAGACCCCTGAGCACCATATAGGTGACAGTCCGACTTTAATTCAGTTTCGCTCCCCAATTTTGATGAAGAGCACCCCGAGGAGACGGGTCCCAGAGTCTTCCACCCCTCTTCCCCTACCATCGACCTCTCAACTGAACTTTCGGCTCATGTTTAAAATGCCTCTTATGCCGCACAGACACTATACACTTACAGACATCTATGACTTCTCTGGGATTCGTGCCCGGGTCCTTCGGTACGACAATCAGAGTCACTAACCACTATCCCAGTTCGGCGGCACACCTTTTCTTCACCTTCTTTTTCATATTTTTTGCACTACAAATTCTTTTCTTAAAATCTATTGGTCGGAGACTTCTCAAGAGTAGTCGTTTAGGAATGGCTGCATACATCGGTGTTCTAGATCATCTAAAGAAAAAGAACCTTGCTGCAACACAGTGAGAATACCGATATCATACCTGAGAGAAAAAGTTAAGAATATAACGTAAAATAAGCAAGCTTTACATAGAAGTCGAACACACATCCTAGAGTTTGGTGTCCAAATAAGCTTTCGCTAAGTACTCTATCGTTATGGGAGACTTATAATGCAATACTGCAAATAGGAAAAATGCTTAAATATTAAAAAAATTATATTGATCATCTGTAATTGATTGGTTCTTTACATCTCAGTATATCGAAAGATCTATTGTTTAAAGATCAGTTTCATATTCCTATTATGATAATTCACTTTCAATACCACTTTCTTATTCATAAAAGAAATAGTGAAATAATTTTTAAAAGTTCTATGTCGATGTTATTTTTAGAAATATTTTTAATGACAAGAGAAATTATAAATTTTATTTTTTTCTCTAGAAATTCTCAATGTATCAGATGGTTGCAGAAATAGCTAACACTCTGCAGGCTTCAGTTGGTGTTGTAACACATAACGTACTCAAATTTCATACATTTGGTTACACTTAAACCTACGAGGTTGTAATAATATTAGTAGTTACCATTTTCTTATTGGCAAATGAGAGTATGATAAAGTCAAAATGACTTTAAAACGAAATTAAGTACAGGTAAATTATTTTTATAAGCTTAAATTTGGACATTTCTATATCAAGTAACCGAGAACATAAATATAGCAGCTAGAAAGTGGCATAGATTTCAAGAGGATCATATTGGTATGCAAAACGCTTGTAAAAATGGTATAATAATATTTCATGAATTAATTCTGTTAAAATGAGCAAAAGCCCTGTATCGAATTTATACAAAAGGGTATACCAAGACGCTCAGAAGTTAAAAATCTGTTATTTAACTGTATTTCGATACATATCAATTATTAATAAAGGTAAAAAGCTTAATCAATGGGTGCCGTATAAGCTAGCTAAGAAACTAAAGGAATATTTTCTCGAAATTTGCTTGAAACCGAATAGCAAGAAATTCCTCAGCGCTCTGGGGCTACTGAAGAAGCACAGATCTTAATCAAGAATTTTAACTGTTCTATCATAGCACATGAACGCTGATTAAATGTCACAGAAAATCCCTTCCATTCAAAGAACGTGATAACATGAACTTGATACTCATTTGCCAATATCATCAGCCATTTTTTTCCAGTAGGCATCATACCACCAATGCTCAACAATGTTAACCAGAGTAAGTGACTAATGTAACTATATGAGGACTGAGCATTCTGTGCGTGTTTTTGGAGAACATGGTAAATTCTGTAAAGGGTTCTTAACCTCAAGTATTCAGTCCTGAACTGGAACAGGGAGCGGAAGGTACGCTATGTTCTGATGTAACTGCTGGGCTGGATAGTAACTGCACGTGAAGGGATTTAAAATCCTCTTTTATTAAATCACTATTAAATACAAACTTCCCAACTCGGAAGGGATACAGAACGTAAAAGACCGCACTTGGGTCGAACTTAACAATCAATAAATTTAAATACTAAACCTAAAATAGAAATTAAATCAAACTTTGCTTCGCAGAGCAATTCGCGGAGATTGGCCTCTACCTAAAAGGGTGCGTAGCAAGATATACTAATACTAACGCACTTCAAATTGTTTTAATATGCAATTACGTAGCAAGCACTATGGCTTATAAATTTAAACTGCTAGCTGGTCAGACGAACGTTGAGCGGCGTGACTGTGATCTGAGACTAAGCTCTCACACCCTGAGAGGTTTCCACCTCTGGCTTAAATAGTACTTGGCTGTACTTCAAAAAATTAGCATAAGCTGAAAACGCGCGCTTCTTCTGACAGGAAGTTGAAACAGAGAGGAGATAGAAAGATTTAACTTAAAATAAAACTTGGTTAGTTTAACTAAAACCTTACAACCAGAATAACTCAAACTGGAGTAAGTGATAGAAAAATATACTTTAAACAGCGAGCATTTATCAATAGATGTAGTGTTCTACTGCTACAGTATTTCAAGTCTGTATTTATCTATGTTTCACAAAAAATCATACAAAACTTTTACCAGTTTGGATATTAGGATTTAACCATATCAGTATCTTTCGCCAATTGATTTTCACTTCTGATATAGTCTTTTCAATTAGAAAAGCACCTAAAGTAACCAATTCGGTTTATGAACTCAGTAGACTCAGGTTTTTACTAAGATACCATCAAAGCTATTCTAGCAAGGCAACTAAATGGTAGACATGCAGCCTTGCCTTGCACAGATTATGGAATAACCTACAAGGTGTGGATTCATCTCCGGGGACACAAATGCTATTTTACAACTTCTTAAGTTTCTCACTTGATCTCTGGACTCGAAAAAGAAAGAAAACATCATCTCAACCCACAGCCGACAAGTTTACAGCAATAGGAAGAACATGTGCCTCTATGGAGAGAAGCAGGTTTACCTATAAAGTTTTTATAAATAGATCTACTATTAACCTCTCTATTTATCCCATAAGCTTGAAAAAATAAATGAAGTAATGGCTTAGAGTAGCAGAAAACAAGGAGATTCAAACTGCTCACAGATAAGGTTAAAATTTGAACTCATGTGAAATCTTATTATTGTAGTACCTTCGGTAACGATTTGACATACTGCTCTTCCGGTGTAACAAACAGTTGAACGTTGTGAAAATTTCTGTTTAAGATAGTAGTGTGAGTTTAATATTCAGCTATACGATGGCTCGGCTAGTGCCATTACGAGGGTAGTAGTGAGTAGTTACGAGAAACGTAGTTAGAGAAGACTTTGGACAAGAGTACGTGTGGTGCAGTGGAAGGTGATGCACATGGTCAAAAGTGGACTGTATGACTTCTATGCAAAAAAAAATTAGCATGACAAATTAAAAGCACTTAGTGGCTGTATATAATGATGGAGCTCTTGTGGGAAAGCTCTGTATTTAACTAGATTAGAAACTTCAGAATGAGAAAAGAGAATAAGCAGTGGCATATCAGTAAGTGCGGGGTACAGAAAATACAGTATAGCAGTTTCAGTTTGATGCTGGTAGATCGAAAAACTGCCTTCGATGAGGTACAAAGTAAAATAAGTATTGGTAGAGGAAACCTACACACGATAGTGCATGAAGATTTGTAAATGCGTAAAGTTTGGACTCAGTGGTGCTACAGAAACTCTCTGACATGCGAGTAAACAGCAACGTGTTATAATCTGCCAGGAGTTGTTGCATCGGATTATGCACATTTCGATAGGATAAAGAAGACTCTTTTTGCGTGCTTAACGATTAGTCAGTAAGATAATAATTAAAAAAGACTGTCCGTGAGTGGGTCCTCAGTGCTTCTGAAAAATCGTTTGCTTCAGGCATCCAAAACCTTCTCGGGAAATGAAAACGTTGCATCCATTTGGGTGGTAGCAGCATTCCTATACCTGTAATACTCATGCATTTATTCCTACAATTAAAGTATGATCTGAAGTATGGCCCAATAGATACGTTGAATTTAATATTCTTCAAAAAAGAATTCATATAAGCTATAGTTTCATTAGACACAGTTTTGTTTGTTTGCTATACCGATTTTCAAATTCTATTTTGAGAAACTCTAAATAATAAAAGATACTGGAGTGAAATCCTTGATTAATATAACTGATTGCATGCAAGTAGAATTGCGATTCATATCTTTTAATAGTTAATGCGCGACCTATCACGATCATTAAAAGATATCATCACTACGCTGTTCTAATTACACTGTTTGTCTGAGATCATATTACTATTATTATTGGATATGCTTGACCTGTAGAGTCATTAGGTTTTTGATGCTGGAGACATGAAAAAATGGGCAATGCCCTCTCCGCGACTCGAACCTGGACCTCTCGAACATGAGCTGAGTGTGCTACCGTTACGCCACGAAGGCACGCTGGAAGGAGGGAGAAAGTACTTTATACCTGAATCAAGAGAACTCAGTCCTGGGGACTATTGATGGTACTAATATAGAAAGAAAGCTGCTCGTCCACTCTTCTCAGAGATCTGGAAAGCGGATTCGAGATTTTGTTTGTCTTACTAAAAGTACAGAAGGCAGATGCAAAATATTAATTCAATCTAAGGGGACATCATATTGATACACAGAACTTGCAGATTCATTAGGTTATTTCAATGCAGGAACCTCAAAAATCTGATATATACTCGTTGGGATTCGAACTCCGGAGCTCCCGAACACGCGTCATGTGTGCTTCTAGTTACATCACGACCGCACGTGAAAAGGTAGGCGAAAATACTTTACAAACGTGAAGGGAAATATTTTTCTAACTACAGAATTATTTTCTTCACGACTTCTAAGAGCACGCGTTTTTTTTTTTTTTGAAAAACAATACTGCCTGATGAGAGATGCAAAACATAAATGCAATCAAATACACAATAAATCATTACCTTGTAGTATTTCGTTTCAAATTTTAGTCCCTTGCCTTATTTTAAAAATATTTAGAGCAAAATACTTTGTTTTTTAACTTCTCAAAGAAGTGTACTTTGATATATACTCATGAAATTATTCAATGCTAGTATTAGAGAGTACTTGTTATTCACAACTTTTTTACTCTTTCTGATCGCGATAAGAAAGTTAGAAGCGCTGTGATATGAACAGTTGTTTTACTTCCTTTAATATTGATTCAGTAGTAAAGAATTTTATTATTATAAGTCTTGAGGGTATTCCATTTACTCAGAAAACGCAATGTTTCAATTTTTATCCAAAGCTCGTTGTTTTAAAAGTTATACGAAGGAACTAAATAGTAATCTTGGGTCCTAAGACTGTAAGATTTTTTAAGCAACTTCTTTCAGAATAGTTTCAAGCATTTGCAATTCAGGGATGGACTGAAATCAGCGTAAATGAAAATAGAGTTTAATATCCTATTTTTGTTCCTTTTGAATAATTTCTAGTAAACAATAATAATTTTTTATAGCCAAAACAAATGAAAAATTATAAAATTGTTATTTCTCCTTAAAACTAAGAAGCGATTATTCACTAAATTACTGTGCAAACGTTTTTATAATGTGAATTTTAATTTTCTTTTGTTTGATAGGTTTGTTAGATTTTGTATCTGTGTTTGTATAAGGTCAGAGGTACTAAATTAATTTAACGACCTCAAGTCATTCAGCACCAAATGGAGTAAAGTATGCTTTTCCGTGTGTGTAAATAGCGGGTCGTGCAGTAAGCATTAGTGGAACAAGTTAGGTGTTTTTTAAATTCCATACGATAGTTTGCGAAGCTCACAATGCTACTTTGTGAGACATCTCTTAAAGGATGTGAATATCATTCGCAAAAAGAAAGAAACTGCCAACTCTGAATCCTAATGTGCGACTGGCATGAGTTTGCGTGTGTGTAAGAGGAGTGATGGCATCACGAATTTCTCCAGAATACGGCACTCGTTGAGCTCTTAATCACATTACTTCGTGATGGCCCCTTTGTATTTCAGTGTCACTGATGTACCATCGTTTGATTAACATTTGCACTCGTGCGACTGCGTGGATTTCATGTAAGAAGCCGCTAAATCAATTTTCTATCGATGTCTTTAATAAACGCAAATTGCATTTACCAGTGAATTATAATTGAAAAATAAAATTTTATAAATTTTCAATTATTTTTTAAAGTATTTATTTACAATAAGAACCAGTTTTTCAAATTCTGTTTCATATGTTTTATATTCAAAGCAGCAAAAAAGTTTTAAAATAAATAACAACTTTAGGTGAATCTTTCGTTTTTTCCTCTTAAATGTTTTTTTCCCTTTTACATTCTCTTCCGCTATTCCTTTTCGAAAGAGATTTAAAATATTTTATACTAGTATATCATGCTAGTTCTCTTATTCTCTCTCTTCTACTTTCGTTATGTTTATCATGTTTATCTTAAGTTCCTTTTAAAAGAGCTTTATGCCAGTTTAAATTATTTTTAAGAATTTAATAAAAATCTTCCGAAGTAAATATAGATGATTTATTTACAGATTTTAATTATATTAAATTAGATTTCTAACATTTTTGAGTTCAATGCAGGGAGTTTTAATTTTATTCAGATGAATGTGTACTATTTAAAAAAATGCGATCCTTTGTCACCCAATCGTGAAATAGCTCCATCTGATTCCGTACTAATGCAAGAACGAGTTGTTGTAAGAAGGAAGAAAACGGATTAGCAAGTAAATTCTCTTGTAAATAATGCCTCTCTTCCTTTGAAAGCAGAGCCCAAACTAAAAGAATGCCCTTTAATCCGATTTTTGCTATTTTTATTCGAATCTACAGGCGAAAACTGCTCTCCAGCTGCGGAGTTTAACTATTTTTAAATAGACTATTAACTAAGAATAAATTTTTATAACACATTTGATAGAGAACTGTAGCGTTTTGTTTTGCTTACAATATTTATTTTATTTCACAAAGTATTTCATTTTATTTATAGTACTTGATTCTGTAAAATGAGCAATGCCCTCGCAGAAACCCGAACCATGGACCTCTCGAATACGCGCCGAGCGTGCTGACCACTACATCCCGAAGGCATGCTAAGAAGGCGGGAAAAATGCCTTAAATACTCCTCCTTTTAAAGGCAACTGAGGATTCAAGGAACCCAATCGCCAAATCATAGTGGTGGAGAATCATCATCCACCACCTTTTTAGTTTGGGTGACGCTGTAGAGACATTAAGTATTATTTTGAAAGCAGGAGAGATGAAAAATTAGCAATGGCCTCGCCAGGACTCGAACCACGGACCTCTCAAATACGCGCCGAATGTGCTGATCACTACACTACGAAGGCATGCTAAGAAAGCGGAAGAAATACCTTATAACTGAATTAAGAAATAATTATTGCCAACTTACTTCAGCTACTTTTAACAACGTATATTGTGATGGTTTCAAAACCGCTCGTATGTATATATACA
This sequence comes from Stegodyphus mimosarum, assembly GCA_000611955.2. Taxonomy (NCBI): domain Eukaryota; kingdom Metazoa; phylum Arthropoda; class Arachnida; order Araneae; family Eresidae; genus Stegodyphus; species Stegodyphus mimosarum. The sequence goes on from KK112177.1 coordinate 141,590, forward strand.
CTCTCATAAACTATTTTCCCATAAATGACAGGTTACCCATTGCAGTATAAGAAGTATTGACTCTACGTTATTGTTACATGTCCTGATGAGATAAAAGGACTGTGAGTTCGCAAGCTATGTTTTAACAAACACTGCTTCCAAAATGAACGCATAACACTAGTTGAGTGAAGTTGAATGTGATATGATCAATCGGTGCTTACCCATTCGATTATTTCATGATATTTGTAGAGATATTAGTAGATATTAGTAGCGAGATCCAGATGATACAAGCAGCAGTGAGTGATATTTTAATTATATGGAAACGTGAGAGAATAGTAAGTCTCCATGCCCGACCTAGAAGCAGATCTTCTGGAGTGTGATAAAGTCAAACTAGCAGATCTCATTAGGAACTGTAACTGCTGCTTACTTCGGAAAATTATGGCAGCTATTGTGCCACCCACTTAGAAGTGTTTACACTTGTATGATGTGGACGAGCTGCCACATGTAAATCAGTGAGCACTCAATGAAACGCTGCCCGTCGACACCGTTGTGTAAAGTTTATCTCCAGTTGACTGTAAAACAACGGAGGAACATCTTATGGAGTGACGAATCAAGCTATGCATTGTGGAGATCTGATGGATGCGTGTGAACATTGCAATTGTCAGGGCAACGCTATTTACTGAAGTGTACAATTCCCACTACAAAGTTTGGTGAAAAAGAAGTTCTGTACACTCGACTTTCTACATTTCGTCTTGGTCTACTAGGTTTTGTGTGCAGTGCTGTTTACGGAGGGCTACGAAGCAAAATCCATCAATTCTGTCGTTCCTGAAGCATGAGTGTGAGACTTGTCTTTTTTTCTCTTTTAGCACCACAAAACGCCCATCGCGAAACAAAGATTATAACTGAGTGGTCTGAGATAATAGGAATGAATGAACTTGACCGGGACCCATAAACCTCGTTCTCAACCTATCCGAGCGTTCTTGGAATGAACTGGAGCACCGGTTGCGAGTCAGATGAAATTAATCTAACACCAACAAGCGAGCTGTTAGGGGAGGTACAGAGCAAAATGCCAACAAATATTTACATAAACTTAGTAGAGAACTTCTTCGAAGAGAAAAGACTGTAGCAACGAATTACCGATATTCTTTTTACTGACAGTATTCTTTTTACTGACAGTATTTAAGACTCAGATAAACATGTTTCTTTGTATGTGCGATCATTAGTGGCAGTTTAAGGCATATATATGTAAAAACAAAAATGAAATGGCATAAAAACTTAATTTGCAATAGTCCCTTAAGTCTCCATTTTAATTTGGTTATTTCCCTTTTCTGTCTTAAAAATGGCAACTGCTTATAATAAATCTCTCTAAAATGAGTCATTTCAAAATTAATCTTTGTCATAAAATTCTTACATAACGTCATTACATTACATCTACATAATGCTTCAACCAATCACAGTATTTAAATTTATGAATTGAAACTTAATTCAAGCAATCAGACCGAAGTTAACCAAAAATAAATGTCTTATCCTAACGTTCGAAGCATAAAGTTGCTTTGTTTTCCTCTCGCTTCTCTGACGTAGACACTGCTGCTCCTTCTTTCTTCAAATATTCCTGAAAGAATAAAATTTCTAATGTATCTATTCAAGAAAAAGTGCGCTTTTTGCCCCTAATTATCTGTGGCTGCATTAAAATACAATATTAACAATAAAAGAAGTGTTCAGCCGGCCTCAATGACTATGTGTATATAAAAGCATATTCTACTTTGGATATAAATAACAAAAAAAAAAAAAAAAAAAGAACAACCTAATTTCCATTTTTGAGTATGTTGCTGTACTGATACCGCTAGTCCCTTTGACAGCAACAACGTGAATTTAATCAAGATTTCGTCTGTCATAAATTCTGTGGATGGGAACTGTCATGTGAAACTCCAAATTTCTAATACGATTTCTTTCCTCGAAATCTTAAATACGCATAATGAATTCAATTTCAGTATTACAATGTATAGGGAAATCGATTTGCCTTCCTTCACATGAGAAATCCTGTAATGCAATTACACAAAATATGGCTGTCAGCACTAATTCGCAAGTTTATATCATAAAGAAGCGTATTTGTGAGTATACGTATGGATACCCTAAAACACCGCAATGGAGTCTAAATATATATAAATATAATAATATTTCAGGTTAAAAAAACAGTACATACTAAATACATTAATTGCTATCAGAATGAACTTTTAAGTTCTCGAACCACGGACCTCTCGAATACGCGCCGAGCGTGCTGACCACTACACCACGAAGGCATGTCAAGAAGGCGGGAGAAATACCTTATAAGTTTTACTAATTTTAGTATAAATTGATCAAACATCAAGGAAAATCTGTCAAGTGCCCTTAATTTCTGTTTTCAAAAGGTGTCTTTTTAAACTTCATGAAGTCTTCATTAAACCTCCACTGACTGAAACTCTGAAGCCTGATGAATCGACTGCTTTCAAATATAAGCCAACCATCAGTCATAACCTTTGCTTTTACAATTTTCTGGTTTTAATATTCTAGCTCTCTTGCTGATTTTCTGGTTTTTCTTCCTTTGAATTAATAGTTATGCATTCTTATCTTATGAGGCTTGTAGAGTCATTAAGACTCTTCAAACAGGAAACTTGAAAAATGCCCTCGCCTTGATTCAAACACCGAATCTCTCGATTGCTAGTCTGACGTGCTTTTTAGTTACGTCACGAAGTCACGCAGTAAGGAGGGAGAAAATATCTTTCAGGCTAATTATTTTCGGTTCATTGTTGGTTAACTGATTTTCACGCAATGCATGTTAATTTTCGTTATAATACACAGATATATAATTAATAGTCAAAACCCAATTTTAATAGTCACAGACTTCACGTTTCGAATAGTACGAAAAGCATGAATATTATATGAAAGCTCAAAAATGAAATTTTATCGTAACTGGAGGACGTTAATAATAATGTTCTTATATATTAAATATATATATTTACTTTTAACCTTAGGTAAAGGTACGAAAAGTCTGTTGTGTTATGACTTATCTCATTTATCTGATAGTAACATCAGAACAAGCCCACGAAATTCATTGTGCATCGTGGCAAGGAGTGCAAGTTTGCGCCTGCCGTTGGCAAGCCTTGAGCACGATATAGATGAAAATACTCCGTTCCGCCCCTAGTTTTGATGGATTGCACGCCGGGGCACGGGTCGAAGGGCCTCCCAACACTCTTCTCCTACCATCAACCTTTCGAGAGGACTTTCGGCTCGCCGCATGTTTAGAATGCTCCCCATGGCACATGAACACTATACATTTACAAGCATCCCTGCCTTTTCCGGGATTCGAACCCGGCCCTTCGGTATTTAAGTAGGCTATCTTAACCACTATACCGTCTGGGCGGCACGAAAAGTCTTATTCCTTTGAGCACTAGAACGGAAAAAAAGTCAGTTAGATTGGTTATTGATGTCCTCCAATTATAGAAGACTTCTGAATTGTAAATGAAATGAATAATCACCAATCATCAAACTGATGTTCTTAAAACAAAGAACTGGCTCGGCAGACCTTCAAAGACCTAAGATACTTTTATAAATTTATTTAAGAGTGTTATATTACTTAAAGAGCTTTCATTTTTTCTGAGCAAAGAAATACTAGCAAATATTAATGTATACGTGCTTTGTATGCCCATATATGTTTCACTGTCATATGTGCTTAATAAAGTATCAGGTGACAAGTCATTTAATACTGTTACAGTTAGCACTAAAAGACTCCATTTAGAACTTTCCTAATTAGGTAGGACACCAGTAGCTGCAGAAAATATCATCAATCGTTATTAATAACTGAATTACTAGAGCAAGTGACAAACAGTAGGATCAACTCACATGCCAAAAAGGATTTATCACACTCATAATAAACGACTGAAATTTTTAAAGAACTGAAATCTGAACTAGATTTTTCAACGTCTTAATTTTGCCACTGAAATTAAAATCTTGAATTTCATTCAACTGTGCAGTTTATGTACTGATTATTTCTGAAATGACGTATTTTAAGAGTTTTATATTTTAAAGAATGCTTTATTTTTAGAAGATTTAGAAACTTTTGACTTTTCAAATAACTTTGTCCATTTATAGCAATGACAAACTGCATAGTGCTTTATAGTAGCCCATGGTTAAAGTCATAAAAGTAATTGCTATAATAAAAGGACTAATAAAAGGACTTTAATAAATTTCAGCTTAAGAACAAATAAAAAGTTCCCTTTCATTTCACACACCGAACATTCGGGGGAATTATTATTAGACACTGAAAAATGTGGAAATTATTATTTGACACTAAATTCTTACAAACTCAACACATATAATTAATTATTAGACAGATAATTAATTATAAAATCTAAATATTAATACGATAATTAATTATTAGACAGAGAGAGAGAGTATTTCAGCAAATCGTTTACAGACTTTCTGGAGAGATAGAGTACACATAGACGATGGATAAACACACAGCAATGCATGGTCGGAAACGCTTTCCTGGCGCGGTAGTGACGGTACAAAACGCAAGAAAGGAAGGACACGAACAGGGTGAGAGGAATGTTTATTATGCTTGGTGACGCGGAAACCAAGAAATAAGAACAAAAAGAGACGACCGTCATCAAAAAAGGTGTTCGAAATTACTACCCGGAACGTGATGCAGGAACCGTGCTTCATGCATCTTCTATGCGGTTGTTCATGAGTGATGCAGATCTTTCATGGGCCGGAGAAGTGAGGCCTGCATCAAAGTCCGGGGTTGTAGTTTCGAACACCTTCCTTATGACGATCGTTGTCTGCTTTTGTTCTTATTTGTTGGTTTCTGCTATACTAAACATAATAAAACATGTTTTGTCACACTGTTCGTATTCTTCCGTTTTTGTGTTTAGTGTGTTACTACCGCGTCAAGAAAGTGTTTCCGACCGCTGATTGCTATGCAATTTTCCATCGTCATCACTCTATCTCTCCTAATAAATACGGCAACAGTACGTAATACCTGTCTACTTAATAACAGCTATCTGCTAAAGATGAAAAATACCTTCTAAAGAAATTGGCTCAAATTTACATTACACAGAGAAAAACCATGAAAACACCCATGCAGCAAAGCAAGCAAGCAGGCGTCTTCGTCGGGATTTAAAACTAGGCTCTAACTATTAGTACTCGTCGATTTTTACTATTATGCCTGTGGTGGGCCTGTAGATACATTAAGTTAAGTTTGGAACAGGAAACATGGAAAACTCAGCAATAATCTTATAGAGTCTCATATTCTTTGGCAACACAATCTAACGAGCTCTAGAAAACTGTAGAGGAATTATCCTAATGTTGAACATAAAGTAAAATGTAATTAGACTAGCCTGACGGCTCAGAAGGTAATTTAATCACTCAGGAAAACTCTGGCTCGTAGAAGTCGACATGCCTAATGACTAGAAGCACTAAACTCCATAGAATCAAATCGCTATTAAGTCAAGGTAACAACGTGGCTTTCAAGCAGGCATAATACGCTCTAAAATCAACTTCCTTAACCTTCGCTTAAATATCACTTCTTTCTCCCTTAATTTGAATAACCACGCGCTAACTGATTAACATTCCGGCAGGAAAGCGTGGGTCAAAAGCAGAGTGAAAAGAAAAGCTGCTTTAATTAAATTAAGTGTTAGTCAAAACAAATGAATCTACACACCGTAGCCGAGATTCAGACTCCGGACCTTCCGATGCTAGCCGAACATGCTTCTAATTAATCCATGAAGAAATTCGATAAGGAAGGAGAATATTCTTTACATTTTCTCCGCTGAAAAGGTGACTTAGGAGGAAGGGCCCCAGACCATGGCCAACTACAGGATCGGCCACGGAAGCTCAGAAGTCATGTGATCTGACGTCACGAACTCCGTCTGAGGAAAGAACGTTTGAGTGGGAGACGTGGATGTGTGTCGTTGGAGTAACGTATATATTTAGTGTCCCTTGTTAATAACGAGTATTTTAAGCCGTTTTATTTTATATTATTTATAATGCCAGATCGATGCTGTGTCCCAGGATGCCAGTCAAATTATGACAAAGCTGGAACGTACGTTTCTGTTTTTAAATTTCCAAAAGACGTTGAAAAGAAAAGTATATGGTGCAAGAAGATTCCACGAAGAAACTGGTCGCCATCTGCAAGAAGTGTTGTGTGTGAAAAACATTTCATTCAATCGGATATTATAAGAATTGACGAAATATCAGACAGAGATGGTACTATCTTAAAAGTGCCAAGAAAATGTCCAAAACTGAAGGAAAATGCTTATCCGTCTATATTTCCTAATTGCCCAAAATACCTGACGGAAAACAAACCTACTCCAAGAACAAGTAGATCTGAAAAACTTGCAAAATCAGATGAAATTGCATTGCAGCAATTTTTAGATAAAGACCGAATCAAAAGTTTTAGTGATTTTTGTGAACAATTGGATCTACGGGTAAATTCGTTCAATTTAATTTCAAAACCAATTGTAATAAAAAACAGTGATCATGTATTTTTAATTAATTTAAATTTATTGTCAGCACCAAGGGTACTTTCAAGCATAAAAATCAATAATGATATGAGTTTAAATGTTTTTTTT
>KK112177.1:152687-237212 GCA_000611955.2 Stegodyphus mimosarum
AAATAACTGCATTAGGTATATAAGGCATTTCAAATGTGATATAAGAAATCATATTTTATTATGTTTCGCGACGATGGAAGTTCGATCATCGGGTTGAAATCGTCGAGTTTAGACGGAGGTTGTGACGTCACGCCAGAGCTTCCGTGGCCGTTCCTGTAGTCGGCCATGCCCAGACCCCAAATTCAGGTAGCAAAAAAATTTTCGTGTTCGACATTTCAGGTTTTACTTGTAAAGGTTAGGTTATTCAGTTATGGCAAAGCATACGAGGGCTATCTGCCTAATGGGAGGGATGCCTTCGTGGAGGACTTTCTAAGGGGAACTGGCTCGTATACACATTACGCATGGGGAAAACCACGAAAACGCCCATGCAGCCAGCCCGTTCGCGGGATTCGAACCTCGGACCGAACTACCAGTGTTCAGCGTCTTTACCGCTCGGCCGCTGGTGGGCCTTCTACTTGTAAAACCATTAGGTTTATTTTGGAACAGGAAACATCAAAAACCAGGAATTCTCACGCCGAGATTTAAATGCCGAATCTCCCGATTCTTGTCGAAAGCGCTTCCAGCACTTCACGAAGAAACACGGTAAGATAAGAGGATATTCCTTAAAAACCCTCTGATATTACACAGATGCCCACCTTAGTCATTGCGTACCTTACCATTGGAGTTAAAAAAGCAGACAGCTAGAGCTTAAACATTGCTTAGACAAATAATGAACTTAAACACCAGAGTTTATTTAATAAAGTTATCAAAATAATTTTAGCAACCAACATAAATTATTTTCAAAGTAAAATCTCTATTTATATACATTAGTAAACTATAATTGGAGTAAAACATACAAGATGAAGGCTATGTAGCGAATAGCTGTTTCGTCATACAAGGGAGAAACTTATATTATGATTAAAAAACAGTACGTAGTTTTTATTTACAGAGACTTTGATGGTAATTTCAACAGAAAAAAATTAAATCAATGAAAGGAAGAAAATTTCACTTGAGTATATATAGTAAGTCGTTAGAAATACGACCGTAATGAAAAAAAGAAATTAAATATTTGATTTTGAGAAAATCGAATATTTAGTAACGTTTTCAAATCGGTGTTATCATTAACACGCTTAACATCCGGCACATTCAATTGCGATTTTTGTAAGTACTTTTATGAAATTTATCGTTGAGAATATTCTTGATTGTACGATATTAAGTATTCCAAAATCATATTGCTCAACAGACATCAACAAATCGTATCTAACAAAGTTCGACAATAAATCTAAGTTCCGCATCTAAATTTTTATGCGTATGGTTCAGAGAATATTTCTATCTAAATCAACATTCAATCTACTTTAAAAGGGAATTTATTATATAAAGTGGTATTCCTTTCCGCCCTGTTGTATCAAATTTAGATACTGCCTCGTATCCGTTAGCTAAATATTTAGCTTCTAGATTTTCAACTCTATTAGACAATAGCATTTACACCATAAAAATTTCAATAGAGTTTGTAAAAAAGGTTAAAAATATTTCTCCTAGAAATTTACTCATGGTTTCTTTTGATGTAAAATCATTATTCACCAATGTTCCAGTGGAGGGTGCATTAAGATGTCTAGAAACCAGACTTCACGAATTTCATTTCTCTTGCATCGAAATTGATGAGCTAATTTCTCTCACTCAACTCTGTTTGAAACAAACGCATTTTCTTTTCCAAAATAAATATTACAAGCAAACTGAGGGATTACTCCCTCATTCCCATCCTGGCTGATATCTACATGCATTATTATGAATCAAATTTGTTTGAAACTTTAAACTTCCCGGTAATGCTCCGCTACGTAGACGATACTTTTACCCTGTTTGAAGGTAGTAAAGGGGATTTAAATAAAGTTCTTTTAACAATGAATTCCATTGATCCTGCTATGCAGCTCACTTTTGAACTTGAGATTTGCAATTTTCTTCCGTTTCTCGACATTCTGGTCACACGTAACACATCCAACTTCAGTACTATGGTTTACCGTAAACCTTCATCGGTTTGCCTTCCACCACACTTCAAATCATGTCATCCGACTAAACAAAAGTTAGCTTCATTTTATTCCTATGTTTTTCCTGCTCTTCCCAAGTTTGCTCCTCCAAACTATCCCTCGATGAAGAACTAAATTATTTAAAAGTAATAGCTATTGTCAGGGTCTTTTCACCGAACATTATTAATTAAGCAGTTAAAAAATTCTCATCTCAACACATAAAAAGGCAGACTCTTGTTTCAGGAGATTATAAAAATTTTGTTGTTATTCCCTTCTTTCCATCAATTAGCTATAAAGTTGGACGTATTTTACAGAAATTTAACTTTCGGGTCTTTTATTCAATAAAATTCCGAGTTCCATACTCAAGGATCCCATTCCGGATATGAATTCCTGGGGTATTTACAGGATTCCTTGCCAGTGTGGTTTAATTTACATTGGCCAAACTAAGAAACTTAAAATTTCGCGTTAATTAACATGAGGCATATGTTAGAATAAAGGAAACACAAAAGTCTTCTGTTGCCCAGCATTGTTGGTCCGAAAATCACACTTTCAATTTTTCAGCTGCCAAAAGTATTCAAAAAACACCTTCCATTGGTGAACTGGATTTTCTAGAGGCATTTCACATTCAGAAAAATTTTTCTGTTCTAGTTAACGACCCTAATTCCAATCCATCTTTGTCTTCAGCCTTTAAAGAAATTATGTTTTAGTTCTGGTTTCATCAGCAGATGGCGCCAGTAGCTTGTCTCCTGTCCAGGCTTTCTTATCTTATCTCATCTAATCATTATATTTTATCTCGTTCATTTGCGCTTTTGCAGTTGAGTGTGATGGTGCGGTAAAACCATCGAAACTAGTCCTGTGAAAATTTCAAAATATAACGCTGATTTTTGTTGTTTGGCTTCTAAATTAATATTTATTCGGCGTGTTATTGTATCTTAATACTAGAAATGCTTCAATCCGATACTATTTCTAAATGAATAGCCTTTATATTAGAGCATATAAATATTGCGATGTATGCTTTTAAAGTAATTCTAGATGTTTCCAAATTAAGTTTGGTAATAACTTAAGTGTAATAACCATTTAGGTCCATGCCACCTCATATCACTGTTTTGTAGTTCATCTAATGTTAGTCCTTTCATGGAATTTGTCTTCGTTCTTCTGATCCGCATGTCAGCCGGATTTTCACCTCCAGTGCAACTAGACCAGGACTCAGGTCTCTCGTATTTCCTTTACTTGATGTTGGATGAATGGCTTCCATTTGTTCAAATAACCCTTTATCTAGTGTAACATCACACAAGAATTTTTCCAAAAGTTTGCATTCATCTGGAGCCTCTTTTCTATCTTTTCTTTGACATTTGAGGCTAATCTTGGTCCGCTGAGTGCTCCCATCAGCTTTAGTCTTGGAAGAGACGGGTGCTTTAACGGAGTTACTCTGGACATGGAAAATTACAAAACTGCTTCGTATTTCATTGTCCTTTGTGACATATCGCAGAAATATCACAACTCTCTATGCCTTCTAATTTGCGTCGGTGAAGAAATGCATTTGAACATCTCTCAATTCATACTTACAAGTCTTTCTGAAGTAATGTAGCGGAAAGTTTATATTCTGAATCATTGGACCATTTTCTCATTCTGTTTTCAAAGTCTGATAGTAACGGATCATCCCAATTTATACCGAGTTGCCAAATTTCCTGCATCAGTATTCCTGCATTTCCTTAATAGTGAATGGACTTATAAATCAAATATGAACGTAAAATTTTCCAATGGTTTTAAAAACTTCCCTTTTTGCAGTTGGCTTTGTTTTCTCTTGAGCTTATTAATTAAAATCTGTGATTCTAGCTTCAAAAGGTCTTTCTTGTAATTCCATTTATAGCCCAATACTTTCTGTCCCAGAACCTTTTAGATTTCATCATTTTTCTGTTCGTCGAAAATTTTCCTCAAATTCGCACAATTTGTCATTCATTTTTGCATGTTGAAACTGGCAGTTTTCAATATATTTATTATGTTTACATATATGAGTTTAGGTTCGTTTTCATCTTCATTGCCCTCTATTTAATAGTCTAAGTATAAACATACGTTCAATAGTATAACTGCTTACTGATTCGTTTTTTTAAAGGCATTTATTTATTTATACATTACTTAATAGCAGCGGCAAGCAAAATTGGGCTGGATGTAGCGCCAAACAAAACGCAAATCATCCTAACCACTTTCGTATTGGGTTTTCCATCTTTATGTGTAAGATTCGTAGATATCAGGTTATTTCGAAGCAGAAATCATGAAAAAGGAGAATGTCCTTGCCAGGACTCGAACCTCTCGAATACGCTCCGAGTGTGCTGACAATTACACCGCGAAGGCATGCTAAGAAAGCGGGAGAAATACCTTATATACTGGCCCTTTTAAAGGGCGACTGGGGATTAGGGGACCTAATCGCCAAATCCTGGTGGTGAAGAATCATCATCCTCCACCTTTTTTAGTTCGGGCCCCACTGTAAAGACATTAGAATTTTGATGCTGAGAGACTTGAGAAATGAGCAAAGATCTCGCCGGCACTCGAAACTCGGACCTCTCCAATACGCGTAGAGTGTGTTGACCATTACACCACGAAGGCATGCTAAGAAGGTGGGAGAAATACCTTATAAATTATTTGCCCGCAAACATCTCACAGCATTCCTATCTTCACGCGACAGGGATACTTGAGGCAAGGCTTTGCGGTGTTTCCCTTACTTCATTTAACCTATTATTCAAATTTTTGTTCTTTCCTTAACGTCCCTTAGCATTTTCTTGTCAGGATGTAAGTTTAAAGTTAAGAGAAGTGAGTATTTAAGCGGGTGAATCTTGGAGTTTATTCAGAGCGTGTTTTCGCTAGCCAGCGCACGTTTCGTTTCTGACCTTGCTATTACGCGGATTTATTGTTTCGTCTTTTGCCTATTTGAATAATTATCACACCTGTTAGGTTGTCGAGTCAGCCTGGTTAGCCGTAACTTAAAAGTACTAATTCAACACCATTCTTTTTAGACTTGAATTCCTTTTTAGCAAGGGTTAAGTTCCACGGCAAGTTGTCGGTGTTACTGTAAAGCACGAGGTACGTGTCTTTCTCTTCATAGTTGAAATTTCACCCTTCTTCTGCGCTGGTATTATTTCACGCCTGTGCGAGAAGTCGCCACTTTCATTAGTAAGATCTTTCGCCCAACCGGTATAGTGCTTAGCGTCGCTGACTGCCGTGCCGAAGAGCTCAGCTTCGAATTCCGGAGAAGGCATGGATGTTTGTAAATGTATAGTATCGGTGCGGCATGGTGGCACTCTAAATATGTGGCGAGCCAAAAGTCCTCTCATGTGGTTTGGTAGAAGGGGAGAGAGGTGGGAGACCCTCGGACCCCTTCCCCCGGGGTGCTCTCCATCAAAATTGGGGACGGAACTGAGCCTAATCGTACTGTCACCTGCTAGGTGCTGAAGGCTGTTGCCAACGACAGGCGTAATCTAGCGCTCCTTGACACGAGAATTCTCGTGGGCTTGGGCTGACTCTGTCAGACAAATAAGCATGAGCTTCAACAACAACAACATTAATAGGATCTAGATTAGTTTATGTTGCCAAAGAGAGTTAGATGCTATAGCTTGGTCGATGCCGGTAGTAAATGCTGTATTATGTATACGAGATTGTATTAATATTTCTAACAATGGCAGATTTAGCTTAGGACCGGAGCAGAAACAATCATTTAAAGAATATTCGTTTTTCGAATGGTTGGATGCATCAGATACAGCTGTCAACTTTTTGTCAGGCCGAATAACTGGCTGGTGAAGCATGTAATAAATTCTCGCCTTTTCTTCGAAACTTTGGGTAATTTCTTCAGCTATACCTATTTTTAAATGTTGTTCTATAACTGACTGATGCTGCTGATAAAACAATGGATCATTTATCAGCCTTTTAACCAGTTTCTTAAAGCGAGCTTAATTTACGTAATTCGTTTCGAATTCAGGTGAATTTTCATTCCAAGGGGATGTAACTTCATATAGCTTTACTTTAAATTTAACAGCTCTATTAAAATTCTTTAAAATATCATCATCGGTTTTAATACTTTCCTTTCCTTGTTCTATTCCCACTGCTTCCAATTCAGAAAACTACTTTAACTGAGTTGAGATCAATTTAACGTCAACAATAATGTCCATATTCTGAAGAATTTTGTACATATGTGAATAGCTTTGGGAAAATTTATATCAAACTGTATTTTATAACTTCCTGTCCAGGGCTGTTCTGCTGGGGGTGTGCAAGACTTAGGAATGAGGCCAATGTTAGGAATTTTGTACATATATGGATAATTTTGCGGAAATTTTATGTGAAATTGCTGCATGTTTTTGCATAATGTAACATGAAAAGCTTGAGACAAACGATGCACTTTGGAAAAATAAAAATACACGGGAAAGGTCTATTTAACATTGAGTAAGTAGACATCTTGTTAATTAGGCGAGATATCTCCAAGCTGGTAACGATTTTGGCGACTAATTGTTTTGGAGCCATTTTGTTCCGGTCTCTGTATAACTGTAATGGATATTGTAATTTAATAACTGTAATTATTCCAATGTTAGCTGTAACTGTATCTGGCCCTCATATGCCTTCCAGTAATTTCGAGAGGCAGAAAGAACTACCGAGTTTTCGGCGGCCATGGGAAAACTATATAAGACCGGGGAGAGCATTAGTTTCTCAGTTATTAGTTGTTAGTTCAGAGCGACTACACAGTGTTTAGATATCCGTGAGACCTAAGCATTTTTAGATGTGCTTTTGTATTCTCTCGCTCATCTTCTGACGTAGGCCGAAACACTTTAACACAGTGCAGAGTTGATATGGGGATCATTTGCCAATCGGACAGCATTCAAGACGTCTACCGATTGCTGAACAGGAAGAGGTAGGAAAACGTGTAAAGGATATGCAAGAAAGCGCTGTTATTGATACTTTTGTAAATCCTCGGGCTTCTTCTACCATCCTAGTCCGAAGGAAAAATGGTTCGACTAGATTTTGCGACACTATCGCTGGTTGAATGAAATTACAAAGAAAACTACCTCTTCCTGGAATTGACGACGTTCTGGATAGTCTTTCTGGTTTTCTACGATTTAAAGTGTGGATATTGGCAGGTAGAAATACATCCTAAGAGCGAGAAACTAAGGCATTAACTACGGTATAAGAACTTTGGCAGTTCAAGGAGATGCCATTTAGATTACGTAATGCACCGGCAACAGTGTCGAGAGGTCTTTGTTTCGAAGCCCGTTTGGCATACACGGATGGCATCATCATTGTAGGGAAGAGTTTTGAAAAACATTTAGAAAATATTAGGAAGATGCTGCAGAAATTGAAGGAAGCCAGTCTAAAATTAAGTCCCACTAAATGAAAATTGTTTAGATAGGAAAGGAATTTACCTTGAACATGCATTCTCAACCGAAGATGTGCCTCCGGATCCAGAAAACATGTCGGCAGTTACAGACTGGAGACGCACTGAAAATGTCCATCAGCTGAAAACTTTTTCGGGGATTTGCATCTACTATAGGAGATTTGTGAAGGATTTTTCTTCCATCTCATAACCCCTTTACAAGCTGACAGAGATCAAGGAAACGTTCATGTGGAAAAAGTATGGGAGGATGCATTTAAAAACTGATGGAAGCTTTAACACCTGCGACAATCCTATGGTATCCTCAGCTCAATAAACCATTTATACATGACACAGATGGGAGCAATGAGAATGTCGGTGCTGTTTTGTCACAAGAAATAAATGGTAAAGAACGTGTCGTAGCATACTAGAGAAAGTGTCTGTCTAAACCAGAGAGGAATTACTGTGTCAGCAGGAAAGAGTTACTCGCCATAATTAAAGCCGTAAAACATTTCTACCGTTACCTCTACGGCAGAAAATTCCTAAAAAATATGTGGTACGAAAGAAAGAGAGTACTTTTAACTTTAAATTCGAGAATCTCTTGAAAAAAAAAGAGCAGTTGATAGAAATTTCCTGTGATCGCACTCTAACGGAAGATTTAAAAAATAACACTTGTTAACTTTTGTCTGAAACGAAAAAAAGAATTTAAAGGTATTTCAAAAAAAGCTATTGAATTTTTATCACCTTTTTGCAGAACCTATTTGTGTCAACAAGGATTGTCTTTCATGTTATATTTGAAAAATAAATACAGAAAAAAATTAAAAATGGATCCTAATTTCCTGTTAAAACGAAGTGAAATAAGACCAGACATAAAGAAATTTATCTCCCTTTTAAACGGGCCCAAATTTCACACTAAATTTTAGAATTCAAGTATTATAACTTAAATTTTGGTAATTAAAATAGTAACCAATTTTCAATCTAATATTTGTTATGTGTACATATTTAATTCGAATAGCCAATAGGTTGTGCAAACCATGCATCGTTGACCTGGCTATTAAAATTCAAGAATCTCGAAAGCCAAACAGCTAGATGGATACACAGAATCCAGGAATGTGACATCACTATCCGTCATCGGAAGGGATCTTCACATGGAAACTCAGACGCCCTGTCTAGAAGACTCTGCTCAGAAAGCTGCCAATATTGTTCCAGGGTCGAAGGGAAATACAGGCTGCTTAATCCGGTCGTAAGCCAAGTTACGAATTCAGCATTGTCTGATCCAGGCCCATGGAGTGACGAAGAAGTCAGGAAAGGGTACTTGGAAGACGGCGACATTAAACCCATAATTAACTTAATGGAGTCTTCAAACAGGAAACTTACCTGGCAGGACATTTCGATTTATAGTCCTACGACAAAACAATACTGGGTTCTCTGGGACTCACTGCGCATTCGAAACGCCGTATTATACCGAAAATTCGAATCGGATGATGGAAAGACTTTCCGATGGCAGCTGATACTTCCAAGATCCCGGATCTCAGACGCCCTTAAAGAACTACATAGTAGCCCTACAGGAGGCCACTTAGGAATAATGAAGGCTTTGCATAAAGTTTGAGGGCCTTTCTACAGAAGTAATGCAAGGGCTGGCGTGCAAAAGTAGTGCCAATCGTGCGACGTTTGTGTGGGTGGGAAAGGACCGAAGAAACACAGCCGAGGAAAGCTGCAACGTTACAGTTCAGGAGCGCCTATTGAATACATCGCCTTTGACATCCTGGGATATCTGCCACGAACTGCTATTCTCGTTGTCACTGACTAGTTCAGAAAGTGGCCCGAAACATATCCCATTCCTGATCAAGAGGCTCTCAGGTTGGCAGATGTAATGATGCAACACTGGTGCCTTTTCAGTTACATTCTGATAAAGGAAGAAATTTTACCTCAGCTGCAATTATAGAGCTTTGAAAACTACTCGACATCGACAAAACGCAAACGGCACCTTTACATAATAAGTCAGAAGGCATCGTAGAGGGGTTCAATCGAACCATCTTTAATAACCTCTTGCTGATGGTTTTCAGAAACCAACAGGACTGGAACCAGAAGTTACCACTGTTTTTACAAGCTTATGGCAGTGCTGTCCACGAGACTACAGGATATTCTCTATCGCGGAAGCTCTTCGGTCTTGACCTTCATCTGCCTTGTAATCTCGTCTGGTCGCCCTCTGGATGCGCCTTCATCGGCTGAGGAATACATACAAGATCTCCAGACATGGTCTGAAGTCGTGCAAACTTTTGCACGAGGGCGAGTCATCTTGGTGACGGAGGGACGAAGACCAGGTACGATACGAGAGCTACAGACCATCGATTCAACGAAGGTGACAAGGTGTGGTTATGGAATCTATTGTAGCAACTGCTAAAATTACCAAGGTGAACAGTACACACGATGCGAATAAAGTACAGAGTGGTGAACGAACTGTTTCAGATTTTCCTGTGCACGAAAAGTCTGAAAGGACTGAATCTTCAGACTGTGATATGAAAAACAGAAATACACCTGAGAACTGCAGTGGAAAAGTATTTGACCCGGGTATAACTTAGTGAAAAGTCTAAGACTAAAATCCATTCTGAACATTAATAGTATAGTTTAAAATTGTTATGAGTTTAACTTGTGTATATAATTTGTATATAATGTAAATATTTGCTTCTTTAGTTATGTTATTTGTTTGTTTTATTACCTTTTGTATGTATTGAATTATGCTCTCAACCAGGGATTGTACTGCCCGGGACGTGTAGTCCTTGGGAGGGGGCAGTGTTACGAAAAATTCGGCGGTTGCGCCTGTATGTAAGCTTTCCGGCATAGCACTAGGGTTGCCAAAAAATAGTGTATGGTAGGGTTGCCAGATTGGCGACTTTATCGCCCATTTGGCGACCAAATTGGCGATATCCCATGGTCCAATCGGGAAGCTTCTAGAATAACTTCCTGTCGAGATATTTCTCGAAACGTGTGGAACTCTAAGAAAAGCTATTTAAACCCTTGCGTTTCTGAGTTAGTTGAGGAGTTGTTACGAGTTAGTTGCGAAGAGATTGTGAAGTAGTGTGAGCGTTGTGCTTACTGTGAGTGCTAAGCTACGCGAGAGTTCTGTGAACGGAAAGCAATCGAGTAGTGCTTTGCCGTGAAGCTATCTTTACAGTATAGCTTGAAAGTGGATTGGTGATTGTTCCACGGTGTTTTATTATAAGTTTAGTGTTGCCGTAAAGCTACCTGTACAGTTACAGCCTGAAGCTGTGTTGCTGATTGTTTCAGCGTATTTATTGTAGATTTTCGACGCTTTTAAAGGGAATTTTGGAACTGTGCTGTAAATAGTGATTCCTGTAAATAAATCGTGCTTTTTATTGTTCTGCATCGTGTTTTCATCGGTTTACTCTCAAATCCACGAACCCGTAAAAACGCAACAACTGGTGTCAACGACAAGGTTTGGCTGTGGAATCCGAGCCTTTACAAACAGAAGTATCCTGGTTTAGAATCGAGTCCATGTCTACACAATCTTCAATAGAAAAATCACATACAGTTTGTGAAGTACTTAAATTTTCTTGTAAAACTGGATCTCTCTTCGTAACATCTCAATCACATTTGTCCATCTCATGTGAACGCATCTCATCAGATCGTTCAATGCTTGCTAACTGCGACTTCGTAACTTCATTATCAGTTGCTATGATCTTGACAGTCACATTTTCATTTTCTTCTGTGTCTACTTCAGGCACGTGAGCATCAAAATCTTCGTTGCCGTCTTTAATTTCTTCATGTTTTCGTTCTTTTTCTTTCATCCCGTTGGATGTTTCATCCATAATTTCTGGATCTTTCTCAGACACTCTACTAGCTACTTCCTCCGTTTCTTCATCCCCTGACTCTTCAGATGCCACTTCTGCGATTTCCGCATCTTCTTTCATGGCTCCAGTTTCTTCTGCAAGCTCCTCTTTCATCTGTTGGAGTTGCTCTGGTACTTTTTCTCGGCCGACTTTCCTCTTTTCGCGCTCGGCCTTCATCTCGGCTATCATCTCTTCATAGCCAATTCTTATCTCATCATATCCGGCTATTATCTCGTCTTGTCCAGCTTTCAGAGCTGCTAACATGTCGGCTTTCAGAGCTACTAACATGTCCATCAAAGCATTCATTTCCTCCGCCTTCATTTTCTCCTGTAGACGGATGACTGGCATTCACTCTCAAATCCCACTTCTGACACCAGTTGTTGCGTTTTCACGGGTTCGTGGATTTGAGAGTATCCGATGAAAACACGATGCAGAACAATAAAAAGCACAATTTATTTACAGGAATCACTATTTACAGCACAGTTCCAAAATTACCTTTAAAAGCGTCGAAAATCTACAATAAATACGCTGAAACAATCAGCAACACAGCTTCAGGCTGTAACTGTACAGGTAGCTTCACGGCAACACTAAACTTATAATAAACACCGTGGAACAATCACCAATACACTGTCAAGCTATACTGTAAAGATAGCTTCACGGCAAAGCACTATCTCGATTGCTTTCCGTTCACAAAACTCTCGCGTAGCAGCTATTCTCACAACTAATCACACTGCTCGCAACACTTCACAATTTCGCAACTTACTTCGCAACTACTACTCTCAGAAACGCAAGGGTTTATATAGCTTTTCTTTAAGTTCGACACGTTTCGAGAAATATCTCGACAGGAAGTTATTCTAGAAGCTTCCCGATTGGACCATGGGATATCGCCAATTTGGTCGCCAAATGGGCGATAAAGTCGCCAATCTGGCAACCCTACCATACACTATTTTTTGGCAACCCTAGTGCTATGCCGGAAAGCTTACATACAGGCGCAACCGCCGAATTTTTCGTAACACTATTTAGACGGAGAGGACTCTCTCCTAAACTACAGTCACCTTAGGACGGCTCTTGTACAGTCCTTATAAAGGTCTAAGCCTAAAGTCGTTTATTACGACATATAAATTTGCAAATTTTTTTTATTTATTTAGTGGTTTAGCATTTTATTTGTTTTATATCATTTATTGAAACTATATTTTTAATATGGCATTAATTTTCCTTAGTTGTAAGTATGCCTTCCTGTTCAGGGTCGTATTGCCCGGGACATGCAGTCCTTGGGAAGGGGTCCATGTTACGAATTTTGTACCTATATGGATAATTTTGGTAAAATTTTATGTGAAATTCTTGCACTTTTCTGTATAATCTATCACGAAAACTTGAGAGAAACGATGCTTTGCCGGCAAAACAAGAATGCAGAGGCAAGACTGTTTAACACTGAATAAATGTATATGTCGCTAATTTAGAGAAATATTGCCAAGCTAGCAACGATTTCGGCGACATTTTGGTCAGGTCCGTGTATAACTGTAATGGGTACTGTGATTTAATAACTGTAATTTATTCCTATAGCAGCTGTAACCGTATCTGGCCCTCGTGTGCGTTCCAGTAATTTCGAGAAGTAGAACGTACTAGAGATTTCTCGGTGGAAGGAGGAAAATTATATAAGACCGGAGACAGCATCAATTTCTCCATTATTAGTTGTTATTTCAGAGTGACTACGGAGTGTTGAGTTATCCGAGAGAGTTTCGCCTTTTTAGATGTGTTTTGCATTGCATGGTGTTTAACTTTCTTTGTAGTTTGAAGTGTAGCTACTGATTGTACTATATGATACCGTGAATAGCTGTGCACTTATTTTTGTGCAAAGTTCCGGAACTGTGATGTGTTTCTTTTGGTAAAGTAAATTTCATCGAGCTATCATCAATTCTCTGCACATTTAATTTTTATCAACGCGTAATCACGCAGAAAATTTAATAATTCACCATTAGAATCAGTTTGGTTTTGAAGGCACCATCAAAATATTGTTTCGGAAGCTATAAGTTTATTTTTAAAATATTTAAGTCCATTATTACTTCATGATACTGCACTGATTAGAATAGCAATATTTTTGTCACTGCATTCACAAGAACCAGCCGTCTGTAATCCTCTGAAGTCTTTGTTAATTTCAGAAACTGAGATATTAGGAAAAGGTAAATGAATTGCGCATATTTGTTTAGTTTCTGAATAACTTCAGTTTCAGTGTTTAGGGATGGTTCATTTCTGTTTTCAGTTTTGACTTTCACTACATATTAAGTTGGTTCTATTGCCTGGTTAACCTTAAAGGCAAATACTGACCAGGTCTCTTCGAATAACAGGTAATTTACACTTTTCTGATATGTCCCGAATTATAAAATTTCTCAACGAACCATTGTCTAATAGAAACAAACTGATTCTAAATTATCTCTATCAGAGAATTGACATATCATTCCAGTACACGTTTGTAGAAATCTACTGCGGGAAGTTTCGACTCTTAATTGACTAATCTGAACTACTTCATTACAGGACGAAACTGCCGAGACCACTTTACTTTTATCTAATTTTGTTTTGAGCTGGAAACATTTAGATCTATTGTGTTTTTTATTACATATTTGACACAATTATCTTTCTTCACATTCTTTTATTCTATGCTGAGATTTATGGCAGGCAAAAACAACTAGCTCGATTTTTTAAAATATTTTCTCATCCACGGCTCTAATTTCACAACGCTCAGAATGGTGTATTTCGTTACAACATGTACAATTATTTCTAGCGACTGAAACCGTATATTCGTAAGTTTTGGGCGAACTTTTATGAAACTATTTATTGCGCTTGTTGTTTACATTATCGTGAGCTGAGTGGAGACGATCATTTGAGTTATTCTTTTAGTAATGAGTCATTTCCAATCGGTGTTTTGTTTTCGTTTCTCCACTGTCATTCAATTGCATAGCTCTTCCGTGGCTTTCGATTTCCTTACGAATATGTTCCCATTAATTTCTTAACATTCCGCGTTTTGTTACTGTTTCTGCTACGACTATATTCTAATGTAATCTCTGATGGAACTATTTTAACAATACTGGACAAAGTTTTATTATTGTTGTTGTTATTATTACCAATGGTGGCCACTTTCCCATTCAGCATCGGAAGGCCAGAAGTGGTGGCCTTTTTATTCTGGAGACACGTAATAGGCGGCCACTGTAGTCTGCTATGAAAGGACGAACAGCTACAACCGCGCCTTCTTCCGGGATTCGAATGCAGGCCTTTCGGTACCGCAGTACACTCCCTTAAACACTATACCGTCTGGGCGGCGTATTGGACAAAGTAAGCTACCGTAAGTTCTGACATCACGTTCATTGACTTTAAGCATCTAATTTGAGTCTCCTAAGATTACCTGTGTCTCTTACATTTCTAACAGGGAAAAGATTTAACAGGTTTTTCATGTGAGCATTTCTTATAAATCTTTTCTTCTCCCAAACCTGTTGGTTAACAATTCGATAGCTGAATCGTAATTCTCATTTGTAAGTGAAAAGTCCAAGCTACCCCACCTAATTGCGACTTTAAGTAATTAAATTTACTCACTTTCGAAAATGAGTCATTGTTATGAATAGCTGCTTCATACTGACCCCCAAATCCCTCCCAGTTGCTAGAATCAGAATAAAACGTATTTATAGTCAATTTAGGCAATTTTATAAATGAAGGTTCCTTACTTCGATTCGGAAGATAAGTAGAATTGGACACATTTATTCCCTCATTAGAATCATTATCTCTAGTACTTTCTGATAATTCCTCTATTTCAACAATTAGATTACTCCTCTATTGTAATACATTATCGTGATACTCTTCTAAGGAACTAATTTTCGCATCAAAATTCTTTAAATTTGTTTCCTTCAGTACAGAATTATGAGTTAATTTGATATTTTCTATTTTAGTGTTCAACTGTTTTGATAATGTCTTTAATTACTCACTGGCTTATTTTCTTTAATATACTTATGTATTTTACTGATCAACTTTGTACGTCAGCCTTTTTGACTAGCTCTTACTTTTTTCAACTTATTCAATTCCATTGTAAATAAAGAAAATAAATGTTCTTATCTTTTCAGATTTATATCCAACCATTTAATGGAATCCAAATTTTGACACTTACGATTCCTTCGAAAGCTTGTTGAATAATCGTTAAGTTTTCTTCTTAATCTTCCTTCCAGGCTCATAGGATGTACCAAAATCAGAGCTTGAATTGCGCCGGAGCCCACCGCAGCCCTAAATAAGAAGGTTCTGGCAGTTCTTAGTGTAAATGAAAAACAATTTCATCAAAAATTAGTTTTCGAAAGTTTAATATAAATAATAAAATTATATTAAAAATCGATTCTCACTTCTAAATACATGCCTCTCATTCTTTGGGAAACAAACCCTTGACTGGAGGTGGAGACTTTTAAGGGAAGAAAACACTCCACCCACAAGTCAAAGCCGCATTCTCCATAAAGTACAATTACTTCATGACAGCGCGTAAAGTTTCCATTCCAACGCTAGTGTCTTCCCGCTGAAAAGAGCATCTGCAAACTTTTTGGAACAATGTACCCGAAGACGGGGGACGAAAATTGTCACCTGTTGCTTTTTCCTTAGCTAACCCTCCGATTCGGGGAAAATTTGTTCCCCAGTGGTTCTTTGCTCGACAGCTAGAATTATAATGACAGGAGATCATGATCAGAAATGTTAGATTCTTCTCTCTTTATTTTCATACCTATATGCCCTCCGTTAAAATTTTCTCTATACTCTGTTACTGGTTATAGCATTCTCTCTAGTCTCATTAGTGACACTTTAACCATTTTAATTGGCATCTCTGGAAGATGAATGGTCTTTATTTCTTTCATCAATTGAATTAGTACATTATATTCAGAGATTAAATTTAATCGGAGACTGATAGAGCCATTTTTCAGTTTTGTGTGAAATTATAATTCCAACCGGAGCTTCAAATAAATCAAAGTCCAGTACTTTATTTTATTATTTAATTATTTAACCATTTATTTAATAACATTTTAAATTTTTACTTGTGTCTTTACATTTTATTAAATTTTAATTTTAATTACATTATTATTCTAATCATTAATTATATAATTATTCTAAAAATTAATTAAAAAATTAATTATTTAATTATCAATCGCTTTACCATTTTATTTATTTATTTATTCCTGTTCCTCTTTCCTGAAGATCTTCCATTGGACTCCGGCACTTCTAATTTTAGAAATTAAGCCCTGACCAAAATCTATAATAGATCTATCTGGGGCGAATACACCAGTTTCGATGAAATAGAACAAGAAATATAAATACTTATCCAAGAAAAATATCTAAACGCAGACAGTTTCAGCTCATTTGAAGCGAACCAACATAAATCTAAATATGAAGTAAGTGTCAAATCGAAGTATCAAAAATAAAGCTTAGAACCAAATTGTTCAATAAGAGAATAGCGGCGCGGCATATATAACAAAGTTCTACAATAAATAAAAAATGTCGCATCTAAATTTCTTCATGTATGGTTCAGTGGTATTGCTGTCTAAATCAACATCCAGTCTACTTTAAAAGGTAATTTATTAGAATACCAAACAAATTAATCTTATCTAGAATCTATTTAACATCTTATCAGCAGCATTCGAGCTGGATCGAAGCAAATCGAAAGCAAGGTCCAAAGTTCAGACTGTTACAGCTTAGCGTTTTTTAAATCAAGGTCCAAAGTTCAGACTGTTGCCGCTTAGCGTTTTCTAAATCAGTGTGCTTCTAGTGATTTTTGGGTTGCCATTCAGAGACAGAGAAAATTCAAACTGGAGCAGATATGTTTAAAACAAATGAAAACATTTCAAAACTAATAATCAACTTTTGCGAATAATAGTTCATTAGATATAAATAAATCTTGAGAACCTTTATAAGACTAACCAAAGACTTTGATTGCATTAAAGTTCAGATTAACATAGATGCCATTTACGTTTAATAAAAGATTAAAATTTTCGTTCAAAAGCGTTTGAATAATTAATAAGTTCTTTAAGAAATATTAGTTAATTTATGTAATTTAGAGCATTTAAAATTTAAGCTCGGAGATGAGACCGGTGGTTTATTGTCAAAGAAAACTGTTAAGTAAATGTACTCGCAATGTGTCAATGTGTGATAATTTCCAGGTGTTACTATGTTAGGAAAACAGGATCTTTGGACTGACAAGTAAACACTGCATAAAGAAAGGTTGAAGGAGCAATGATCTTCAAAGAATTAAAGAAGCACTTACGACACTGCAACAATGAAAATTCGTCTTGTCAAGAAGATAAATTAGTGGCGTTTTAAAGCTCTTCACCATGATCTCAAAGAAAAACATAGTCTAATATCGTTGAACCGGTGTAGCGTAATGACTATCATGTGCGGTTAGAGGCCAATAAAAAAGGAAGTTTGATATATGGTTTTGATAAGCTTAAAAGAGCTAATGAATCTCGTTTAACATTTTATTCTGCAATTTAAATAAATTAATGTAAACATTCCCTAAAAGCAATTTCAAATAAAAACGTAAATGATTTGCAAATAGGCAATGGTCGAATCTAAAGCAGCTTAAAAAATTTGCAATCACATTTGGTTCACATAGGCACATTAAAACAATAAATAATGGACTTCCACATTAATATACTATTTTAGAATTCTGAACGCTCTTTGTAGAGCTTTCAGTAAGACTGTGATTAGTTCCTGTGAGTTTATTTAAATGTTTTTTTCCTTTTAATGCACACGCTTGAATATTAAATGTAGAGCGTTGTGAATACACTTCATTTACTAATACTATGAATCACTATTACCACATTTATTTCGTAATTTTCTCCTCATCCATTCCAACTTCGAAATAGATCGTGGGGATACTAAGGTGGAGATAGTGCCTGAGAAAAGTTGCACTCCTGGCAAATACACAAAGCTTCATACTTTGAATATATACATATTAGTCTAGGTATAATCAGTTACCGTCACTGATGAGTGAAACACTCTTGCAAACAAATGACGCCAGGAATTCTCTTTATTGAATGAAAAAATAAAAGCTGAGTTTTATGTAAGTATTTGACCATACAAGATGCATAAAAGAGAAGAAAATCCCACAACAGCAGCTGATGGTTTGAGTGATTTGTAATAATGAATGCCGTCGAAAAAAATTCAGGCACAGAAACAAGTTATTTGAACACAGTGTGTAGAGACATTAGGTTTATTTCGAAGCAGGAGTCATGAAAAATATGCAAGGCCTTCGCCGGGAATCGAACCACGGACCTCTGAAATACCGGCTCAGTGTGCTGACCACTACACCACGAAGGCACGCTAAGAATGTGGGAGATATACCTTATATACTCCCTTTTTTAAAGGGCGACTAGGGTTTTAGGGGACCTAGTTGCCAAATCCTGGGTGTGGAGAGTCATCATCCACAACCCTTTTAGTTCGGGCGCCACTGTAGAGACATCAGGGTTTTTAGAAGCCGGAGAGATGAAAAATGTGCAACGCCTTCGCCGGGAATCGAACCGCGGACCTCTGAAATACCGGCTCAGTGTGCTGACCATTACACCACGAAGGCACGCTAAGAATGTGGGAGATATACCTTATAAGTGTTTTATGAGTCTAAATTTGGGAATACCGAAAATGTTTGATTTATTAGGTTACAGCAAATCACTCTAGAAGTATTTCTCTGGGGACGGAATGATATGGTAGAGGATTTTCTAAGCGATTCACATAGTGAGGGATTAGGAAAGCGATCATTCAGCCAGCCTGTTCGCTGGGATTCGAACCTGGGTCAAGTTCAGTGTTTAGCCGTTTTATCCCTTTGGTGACTGAGCAGAATCATTAGGAGTTTTTTTTAATTAGGATTGTTTTGAAGCTGAGACGTGAAACATGAGTAATGCCCTCACCGAGACTCGAATCTGGACCTCTCGAATACGAGCCGAGTGTGCCACCGTTACACCACGAAGGTATACAAGAAAGATGGAGAAAATACCTTATAACTGTTTGAAAATGAACTCGTGACAGTTAGAGATAGAGACAGTTTGAATAGTGTGGTCCTCAGGCTGGAAGAAAAGACCAAAATAAACATGGATAAGATTTTAAGACGTAAATTAAAGAGTGGGAATCAGAGGACAACCTGGTGGACTTCTGAATCAGGTATTTTAAGACGAAAGATAAAAGCTGCACGGAAAAGTTCTCAGATAAGGTGTATGGACGTAAGGGCAATTAAAAGAGCAAAAAGAGACTTTTGAAATTATTTGTTCAGTAAAAACAAGATCTATTATGACAAGTTTTATAAATATGCCACAAAAAATGTAAGTGAAAAAGTCATTTTGTACAAGAATAATATTAGTACACCCACGTCTGCCACAGAATTTTATGATAAGCTGATTCAAGACACTCTGAGGCAGGACTATTGTTATAATGATCCTGATTAGCGTAATATTTTAATGAAAGACGACCGGGAAGTGAAGCCGGCGTTTACTTATGAAAAGATATGTTAGCTGATTCTCCTTGTTCTCTATATTAAAAGAAATTGGCATCTCAAGAAAGCTATTTTATATAGTTAAAAATTATCTGGAGAATAGAGAATTAATTTTTCTAGACAACTCTAATACAGTACAATTAATCTTCATTATAAAATTAGAAAAGACTGTCTCCAGAGTTCATGCAATTCTCCCCTGTTCTGAGAATCATTGCAAATAAATTATTGCAAAATATGTACTTGATACGAATATTACTTGTTATGCTGATGATATTATGGTAACTATTACAGGAGACTTTCTAGAAAAAATAGAGACTCTTTTTAACCTGCTTGAAAATGTTTTTAAGAAGTGGAGTACTGAGCAAAATATAAAATTTATTGAGAAAACAAATGGTATGTTTTTCCCTCGGGGAAGGAAAAACGCCAGAACACTCAGATTGAACTATGATCAAAAAAGAATAAAATTTGTGAATACATTTAAATACCTGCGTGTAGTGATCGATGATAAATTGAATTTTATAGAGCATTTTAAGTCAATACAACGAAATATAGAGAAAATTTTAAATTATTTTAAAAGTACTTTAATATTTCGATCATTATTTAACTTCGATCTCTCTCACTAACAAAAGCTCTACCTGAAGGATATTTACAAAAATATTATCATACCGAAAATTCTTTATGGTATTGGCACATCAGGTGACCGGGCGGGGGAGCTAGTCAAGACAACGCAGTAATGGACTCATTGCAGAGGACCTGGACACTTGCAATTACAAGATCATTTAGAACAGTCTCGACGGAAGTTGAGTTGCGTGTCTACTGGCTGTTGTACTGCCTCTCTCCGTGTAATTTAAATTTACTTATGACAGATTTTGTCTGATAATATAAAACAGAAAATAGCATATGACAATAAGAAGTGTAAATACAGCTCGAAAATATAATGAGTACGTAGATGTAATAGACGACGAAGGAAAGAATATCATTTCAGGTAGCTCAATTAGTTTGCAAGATTTATGTATAAAGATAAAATACAGATACAGCGGAAACGAGAGATGCTGAAGAAAAATATGCAATAGAATTTTAGCTGACAAATATACAATGACAATGATAAAGAAGGAACAGGAAACGACGAATATTTTACGAAAGATACTTTGACTGGAAATTCTCAGTTCCTGATTCATCTTTACTGGTGGCTTTAACACCCACATTCTATCTTAACCGCTCTCGAAAATTCTGCTTTTAGTGAAAAGTAAATGAGGGAACAGTGATCAGATTTACAGTACTTTGAAAAGCTATTAATATAAATAAGGCATCTTCGTAACATTTCAAAATATTTTTAGTTATTTAATCTAAAATAACTAAACATGTCAAAATGTTAAATCTCATTCAGTAAAAAATGTTAAGTCTCATTTATTAAACCTAGACACTGATATTTTTCTTATTCTTTATCTCAGTCTCACGCACTTACAAAGTCTTGATAATATGAAACATAGACCTAAAGAGCGAGATTAAAATTCTCTTTTCAAAGTTATCTGAAATAGGAACTACTTGAAATTTTGCGAGAATATTCGCGAAGTAGAGGGAATTTTTTGATGAAGAAAAAAGGAGTAGTTCAAAAACTTGCACTTAGATGTCACATACTAGTTCTATTAAACGATGAAATTTATTATTTGCTTAAGACATATATGCACATCATAAATATTTCTTAGATAACAAGAATTACGAAACGCGCTTTCCGATAGTCATGAAAATTATGGATAATTTTGCTGCTGTGATTTTCTTATTAAAGGATAGCACTGTTCTAATAAAACAATTTTAATGAAAATACAGTTCTTATTTAAAATCTATTAGAAAGCTTATAATACTGAAGACATTAAATTTTTTAATGTCTGAAAACGGCTTCCGCAACATTGTTTTAAAATTTCACACTATAGCTTTTTGAACATCAAACCTTGCAAAAGAGAAAGTCATTTGACAGACAGACAGTAACAACAACTTTACGAGAAAATAGTAATACTACCTGAGCACACTGGTCTGTTCCCATGTTCTCTAGCATGAGGTAAGTTTTAAACTTATGAAATGTTACCTTAACAAAATGTTTTAAGTTCAAGACTTGTTGCATTCAGAAAGCATGCACAAGAAATATTCGCGCTTTAATTTCTGGCTAAGATGGAAATCTGCAATGTATGTTGATCTAAAACTGCAAGATCTGATTAAATGGAAGTCCACATGTATTATATCAGATGACTTTTACTTCTCCAGCATTCATTATGATGCGCATTTGCAGAAATATTTATTGCCTGTTCTTTATTTTTAAAGAAATTTGTCCTAAAAATCCCGTCACGTTCTTTGTCAATGGTCATCGATACGATTCTCTTTTGAAAAAAAAAAAAAAAAAACCAATAATACCAGCAAGGCAGAGGTATCAATATCTGGATACCGCTGGTTTCATATAAGAGATTCTATCTCATATTGCGAGTCAAATGAAGCGGCTACTTAGTCGTCAATTAAAAAAAATGAAAGAATAAAAATCTATTTTGTTGTAACAGGCCAACGAATTTGCCAGAATTAAATTCAGGTGATTTTACTTTTAGTTGCGCTAAACGGGCATCTTAAAAATTTAGCGGAAGTGAAAGCTAAGAACACGTATTGTATCCGCAACATCCCTATTGAGGCACTCGGCTATTTTCTGTAAGCAAATTAGTTTCAGTTTCAGCTTGAGTCAGAAAGCTAAGAGAAGCCTATTGAGCATTCTGATTGTCAGTCATGATTGCGTGTTACATTTTTATTACCTTTTTTCTAGTGGCTAATTTTTTAACTAATGTTTATTTCACTGAGTAATATTTCATTGCTTCAGAAGTATTCGTGCAAAATTTCAAGTGATTTTAACTTATGATTTTTATTTCAAACCATTTTGCTAAGTGAATTTAGTTACGATTATCTTGCTTATAAGAGTCCAAATTATTGAACAAACTAATCTTTTTCATCCTTTACCCATTTTAATTTGAGACTTCTTCTGAAGGAGCTTGATACTTAATCCAAGATTTCAAAGGCATAGATTAAGGCTCTCTGTTGAAAACTATTGCTTGTATACTTTCTACAAACTTACCCAAAGCCTGAAAGGATTTAAAAACTTCTTTTTCCCCTTCAGCGGCAATTGCCACTGCCGTTGTTCTCTCTCAACTGATGAATCATCATTCCAGGATTACATTTGTACAACTAACGATGACCATATGACCTTTTATGCTTTGCATACCGTAGGATTCAGAGTTATAAGAAATTATTTATAATGCCATCCTTGATAACTGTATAAATTTCTTTTTGTGAGCAGCTCCTATCTAATAAACCGGCAATCTGCATGATATTACTGATGCTTTTTTTTTTACCAAATTATACTGCAAAGTATGTCACGCTTACTGTTGCTAGAAAGTTATGCAAAGCTTTATAAGCAAAATTTCGATTTCTCAAAAGGAAATTGCGTAATACTAATTTTTATTACAGCTAATAATAATAAAATTAAAACGTTTGACTCTTATTGCTGAAATATTTAGACTCATATTCGTTGCCAGAGCTCAGCTAACGTTGTCCCATATACATATTTTTCTTAAGGATGAAACTCTGAAACATGACCAAACATAACGTAAGGAATTTAAATTCACAGATTGACTTAAATTTTGCAACTTTACCGAATGCGTCTTTAAAAAAATTTCGTCACATAATAAAACGATTTTTTTATTCAGTCACGAGTTAAAGGAATACGTAAGACGGCGCTAAAAGTGTGCAAAAAAGCAATTTTTATTTTCCTGTTTTTCAGTAAGTCCATATATATATATATTTCTGAACTGAACTTCAGGGGCATATGTTTTCATTATTTCGTCCAACCATTAATTAATAAAAATCATAAAAATTATAAAGACTACAACAGGATGTTCTTTTGAAATAAATAATGTTTACTATTTTGGATTGCCGTCATAATTAAGTACTTGCTAATTGAGAGCTAGAAAAAGATTTCTATTACAAGCTGTTTGAAATTTCTTTTTTCCATCTCATGCTCTTAGTTATTCTAAGGATTGTAATTTTAAGCTATTATTTAATAGTATACTAACAAAAAATAAGACAAAAGGAAGAGGGTTTCGCTTAGACTATCTTGATAGAATAGCTAGAAAAGCAAACGTACAAAGCAAATGAGCTTAGACAATTGACGAATTAGTATTAATGAAACTGTCAAATTGTCACTCAAGAAGTAACTCCCTGTCTGAATTTTTGTTTTTGAAATGTTTTAGCTGACAGCCTGACTATTTAGTTCATAATTTTATTTTTTAATGTACAATTATTATTTTCTTTTTTACGACGGAAGATTTCAGAACAGCTAACATGCTCACAGACGGCTGTGAAGTTATTCAAAGTTACTGAAAGAATTATATTTAATTTGCGTCGAAAGATTTGAGAATGCATTTAGTAGATAGAAAAATAGGTATACTGTCACTAAGCTCTATTTTCGAGTCAATAATATAAGGCTAAATCCTTGATTTTTTTTTGTAGTTCCTTTTATTCAGTCTTCTTTGCCAACCATGCTTCATGAATATGTAGCGGACCAGATTTATTCAAAACGAGATTAGTTAACTAGTGTAGAAGAACGGCGAGAATTAAATTTTTATAATATTTCTTTACGGCCTTTCCTTTATGAGGGGGATTTATGTGCGTTTAGCAGATATAAAATACCCAAGATCAGACGTCGAGGTCAGAGAAGTACTATCAAGCCGTTGTACCTTAACATCTTCGAAAAGTGGTCCAAAGAAGAGAAAACAAAATTTAGGTCTGGGGCAGCAACGTCGCGTCAGTGCTACGAGTGAAAGATCTCCTCTTTGGTGCAAGCCAATGGAAGGGCATAGAATTGAAAATATCATTTATTTATCCTGCATATTCAAAACATAAAGTATTTCATTTTATGAGGGGAAACATGTGCAACGTAAATTACATAATGCGAGGAGAAAGTTACGGCTAAAATGTTTCTCCGTGTGTCTTATTCGTTTACTAGCACCAGGCTGTGGCCGAGTTTCGTAAAAGCAACTTCGTCACTGAAGTCTTATTTTGTGTCGGATTGCTTTATTGTCTTAGTAGTTTTCAATTTACCTACACTGTTTTCTTCTTCAGCTCGATTTTGGCATCGAATTTCAAAGAACTCTGTTATAAGATCGACAATTTAGAAAATGAGCTACAAAGCTAAAAACACTATAGGGTAATTTTTTTAGCGACTTTGGTGTTACGGCATTCTGTGTAAGCTTGCACAGTTTGGAAAATTTCAGTCTAGTTAAGAGATGGACTGGTAATCACGGAAATACATTTATAGAGAGAAAAAGAGTCAAATGAATGGCTGTAAGTAGCATCATTTATATCTGTTTCCCACACTCGTTTTTAAAAGCATTAGAACAACAAAAAGGCAAATCATTGTGACGAATATAAAGATGACACCATTTCCTTTACTGCAGTCTTCGCTTGAGCTCTTGATTTTAAGGGAGAAGATTCAGGATTATTGAAGTCAGCTATTATTCACAGATAATACTAATTACCTAGAAGAATGAAATATTTTCTGGACAAGTTTATTTAATAGCGTTTTATTTTAATTGGGTCATAAGTAGAGTGAAAATAGGTACGTTCCGTCCGTTTGAATTGTTGTTATGAATATAATAGGTTAAAAACCCAAGAGAATTTAAAAATAATTTGTTTTGTATATACAAGATGATCACAAAACAATCCCTGATTTCAAGATTTCACATAATTAATAGCGACTGATATATGTTGATGAAATTTTGTTTAAAGCTCATTTAACTCAGAATATATTCACCTCTTTCTTTTCATAATCACTAGTTTTGACCTGAGCAACTAGAGGACAGTGACATAGAAAAGGGAGTTTCCCCCGCAGTAAAGAAACTAGTGAGTACTAGAACTTGCCAGAACAAGTAGTGCTGTGCTTTTTGAAAGCAAAGCAACTTTCCGAACGGCAAACTTCCAGACAGATGGATTGGAGAGCTGTACACAATGATGAGCATTTGTGTAAGTGGGCCGCGCGATCACCGGAATTAAACGTGTGTGACTTTAACCTTTAGGGGTTTGTGAAGGGCAAGACCTATGTACTTCCACTACCCACAACCTTGAATGATCTTTAGTCCTGATGCTTGCCATGTGACAAGTGGTCCCGCACACTGAGTGTTGGAGTTTTTCATCAATGTCATCAGAAATAGTTTGAGTTTTATGCGACTGTTATTAAAATTTTGACAGAATAGTCCTTTCATTAATAACATAAAATTCCTTTCGAAATCAGAGACTATTTTTGTGCTCACCTTGTACATTTCCGTGTTTATTCTAAGGGCTTTTATCTGAAGCGACAAATTATAGAAGGAAGTACGTAAACAGCGGCATTAACAAGGAATAATAAACAACAAACCCTTACAACTTTAGTATGTCGATTGGCAGAAGAGATATAGATATGGAGGGCAGGACTTCAGATTTCAAACCTCTTTCATAGAAACACGAGAATCCAAACTAACATTTTCTATACAGGTGTTTGTGACGCAACGTAATGCAAAATGTTTGTAATTATTTTAGCCTTTTTCCTTATACGCTATTTGTACCTCAGAAACGAAACATTTCCGAGAGTGTATAGAACATTTTAGCTTGTTTTAAAAACAGAAAAAAAAATTCTTAAAAGTTTTGATGAATTTTGGGGGTTAGAGTTGGGCATAAACAGTACTATCTACTTTTGAAAAAATTCTGCATAAAATTATTATGGAGTTTTATATTTAGCAAATGTGTTAAAAATTTTGTAAAACTGCCATGTAAATTTTAAGATTACATTTTTAATCCAGAACAGTTAGACGATTTCTGCTTCTAATTTTCTATAAAAACGGTCTCAGATTACCGCGGTAATTGACCACATCAGTTTAAAGACATGCTGGCATTTCTGTCGTTTATCATCTGCAGTTACCATGTACGCAAATGACAAAGAATTTCACATTTTCCTTAAGTTTTGAGTTGATACTCTAATAAAACTGTTGAACGATTCTGGCGGAAAAAGGAAATTTGAATTCATGTAAGAAATTGAAAGTAACAGTTATCTGAAACATGTCCTGGGTAACGCAAATTGCTGTGAGTTCCTAATTTATTCATTGCAGACCTATACTAACGAATTCTTGAAAGGAATTTATAGCTTTCACCGTATCAGTGTGGAAAAACAACAGGATTTTTCAATGTGCACGAAAGAGAGTTTTCCCAAGCGAACGGCATGTGAAGAATGCAAGGGATGAGAGTGGTTTGGCGGGAAAAAGCGATCTCTTGAGCTTTCTAGCAGACTGGCCTTTAGTATCTAATGCAAGTACGTGCCTGTCATGCTAATGAACTGTTAGTGTGTCGTTTGGTAGTCGACCCTTCGTTGACCTGCTCAAGGTCATCTGAAGGCCGAACGTGCACTGAAGACAGCTGGTTGTGGGCCTTCTTGTTTATCAGTATACTAATTGGCAGGTCTTCATGCCGTCATATATCCATAATACCATTTGTGTTTTGTGCGCCTGTACCGATTCTTAAACCAGGGAGTTTATCGTGGCTGTCGTAGCATATCTTATTTCAAATCACTCACATCGACTAAAACTTTAGCTTCATGTTATTTCAACTCCAAATAATATTCCATTGTGATCTTTTGATTTGCATGAATGAATTGAATTCCACAGGCCAAGAACCATAATTTATTCACGTTCTGAAAAGAAGATTTCACTCTTTCCTTTATGAAATATTTACTCTTTCCTTTAAATATTTCAACTGTTTTTGACACTTTCTTCTTAACACAAAGTTTCCCACAAAGTATCATCATAATTATAGCTCTTTTCATATGTTATTTACACATGACTTACAATACTTCCATGCATTTTTTTAGTCTTTTACCATGCAAAAGCCATTTTCGTTTGCACAGTTGTCTGTTTTGTATATAATTTCGTTTCTGATAACATCAGGATTTACATTCTGCTCCAGGGATGGAAACTCGTATTGTCAACTGCATTCCATGAACGCTGAGGATGCAAGAAGAAAGTTTATCCGTTTGTGAAAAAATAATATGCTTTTTTGAGACTAAGGATAGGGTTCGCCTGAATGTGACAGATTTATTATCCAAGAGCAGTTCTCAAATAAGAAAATCATTCGGGAATAAAAATAAATAAATTAATCGCTATATAATTTTTTTTACGTGTCTGTGCCTGCCTATGTAAAAGCGACCACTCGTCGCCGAGATCAAAATTCCACGTACTTTTATGGTTGCCGTGAGGGTCAAAAGAGGTGAGAGATTACTTACTTTAGTGCAATCGTAAATTCTGCTTGAGATGAAATGAACGAGGGATGAGTTACGCGTGATGCGCATGCATGAATAAAGAAGAATGTTTCGCATCCGTCGAATTGGTTTCAAATGGTTTTGAGAATAGATTCTGCCTTAAGTTTTACATTAAATATCCGATCTTACCGGAGATAAGATCTAGATTCATGATCCATGGAGATATGAAACAGAAAACAAGTATGATTGCAAAGAGCTAACTTTTTAAAAATCTTTCTAGGTGTGAAAGGTAGCAGAGGAAATAAATTAACTATGACATACCAAGCAGCTTTTTAAATAAGTTGAAAAAAACTATGAATATGCTTCCCTTCTGTAAATTCTTTTAATATTCTTTTCGGAGCAATGCGTTATACATTATTTATAGGATTAAGAACTTGTTTTCAGCCTGTATAAACACATGCGATCTGTTTATCTATTTCTCTTTCTATCACTATTGTACGAGGGACTCAGAGAACAAAGGGCTTATTCATCTTTGAGAGATTCGAGGGAAAGATGCTTGCATTAAAAATGTAGTAAATGTAATTTAAGAAACTGAACAGTTATTGATTTTATAGGAAAACGGTAACTCAGACACTGCATATTCTGTCGGAAATATGCCTATTATGAAATTGTGTACTAGGTACGATGATTGAAGTTAAAGCATTATATAGATTATACTATATTTCTTCTTCTATTGGCACGATAGCCCAGGGTGTGCGATGGCTCTCTTATTCTCCATCTGGCAAGACGTTTTCAGGAGCTAATTTGAATAATGTTAATGTCACTATCTATAGTCCAACCGTCGAAACCTGGACCTTCTTGTGACTTGTTTCCTCAATGGTTTCTAATTAAAAATTTTAATTTTAAAGGAGAATTTAATCATTAAATGTGAACAGCAAATTTCATGCGGTTAATTTTACTTATTTGACACTATAACTTTCTTTATAAAATTTATATAGTTTATTGTTATATCTATGTCGCTACAAGCCATCAATGTTTAAAGTACCATACATTTTTCATAGACCTTTTCTTTCAAAAACAGGTAGATGAGTTTCTTGTACCCTAGAAGAGACAGACAAAGTCATGGTTTCAGAATCATGCATAACGGTAATATATTCACCGTTTTCCTCATCAGAACGGTTTTAAAATTTGAATATCGCAAAATAGAGAGCTAAAACTATTTAAGAGCATAAAGCTTGTCTTCTTTTCAGCATATGACTGGCCTTGTAATTTTGTAAAGTATCTTTTTTTTAAGTGTAACTATACTCTAAAAAGGTCTGCCTCGCTTGAGCTTATTTGATGAAATATATCATTTAAGCTATAATTTTTAAAAGTTCACAGAAAATGATGCTATTCTTTCAAATTGCATCTATCTAAACTTCAGCCATTGCAATTGATATAGCCATTATGATAACACCTTTTTATAACTCTTACGCTATCAAGCAAAATGCATCATCCGAGATGCATTTACAATAAACAAAAATGCTGCATTTCATCTGCAGTCAGTTTCTACTGTGAACAAAAGGACTTACGGACTTTTTGTTTCGAAAAATAAACGGTCATATTATTTGTCCAAACTCAATACATCGTCTGAAGGCAGCTTAGAGCATTCATAGTGTTTTCCTTCGCACTTCAATATACATATTTAATTCCACTTTCGTGAAAAATAGACTTACGACACTTGTATTCTGAACTGTCTATATAATATACAGTTAGTGATTACTCAGTCGGAACCTGATATTAAAGTAAGTAATGAGCAGAAGTTCCGTAGGAACAATTACTGCCAACTCGGTTAAAAAAGTAAGAACCCTGCCAAATCATATACTTGCTTTTGTTAACATTTGAAGAACATACCATAAATATGTTGCTTTTAGTACTTGATTTTTATTACTTAATTTTATTCAAACTTTTAAATCTGGCAACAGAAAATTATGTTCATGAATTTTTTTTAATGTGTTTGAAATTTACATCTGTTTACTTATACATATATTCTAAAAGGTATGCATTTAAATCTATTTATAATTTATAAAATCATAGTTCTACTTTTTATTTATCTTAAATGAATTTCAGTACGTACTTTTAGGACTGATCTTATTAATAATATGCATTGGGATAATAACACTGATTTACGTAGTGTCTGCAAAAACTGATTGCTATGGTACATGTAATTTGCATGCAGGGAAGAAACTCCCTTATATGTGAGTTAAACTGGTTTATCTAAATTCGAGAGTAATGAACAACATTAAAAATATATAAGTTGAAATTTTTCAAGGGAATCATGGAAAGTTTTACGACACAGAATTAAAAGTTTTATGGTGACATGCGTAAAAGGATATTTTCTACTTGGTCAATTATTGTACCCGAAAGCGTTATCGGTTCACATACATTTGTAGGAAAGGTATTAATTTTAGATAAAACAAAATGTGCTGCTTGAAAACATTGCAGAATCAGTTTCATCATCAGAAAGTCGCAATTTCTCTGCCCAGCCAAACAACTAAAGAAAAATAAAAAACCCATAAGTTTTATAACATTGGTCACAATAAAGCTTGTTTTAAATTTGTGGCATATGTAGTCTGTGCTTTATAATTCAGCATTTTATAATTAATTTACTATTTATTTAAATAAACATTTAATAATTTAATATATTTTTAATAATAATATTAAAATCATTATTTATTATTTAATTTGTAGTAAATTAGCATTATTTAATATACTCATATTAAGAGGACTTACATAATTTTCAGAATTTATTTGATAATATTTGAAAATCATGATGCCAACTAAATGCGAATGCAATTTCATAATCTAGTTAATATCAGGAAATGAAAGAGATATTAAAAAACGTGAAACTACTCTGGAAAAGGCGAATGTACTTAATATCTGACTACCAGCGCTTGTTGTTCACCTTGAATTTTTTCAAGTCAGTAAAAATATTGCTGTACATTTTACTGAAGGTGATGCGGTGCGACAATTTTAGGGAATTCCACTTCTTATCGTCTCCGGTGAGTATACCGAGTGCTGTCAACCATGAAGGAAAATCCCATTTCCTATTGTTCCTTCATGATCTGCTTTACAGTCACGTAGAATTCTTTTGAATTTGAGCCTCGTATCTATTAATCAATAAATCGCTTAACTCGTCTCACATTTACTCATTGCATATGAATAAAATAATTTGTTACTTACTTTATAAATTTTACAAAGTACTTTTAACAAAAATATTCATATTTAAATATTCCTGTTTTTAAAAATAGTTGTTCTCAATATTTACAGCTTTTCGTCCTTTGATAAACTGATCCTTAAAAAGTCCGCCTACACATATAAGGTGTGTAATTGACATAAGTAGCTTCAAAACGTTATACTGCATACGTAGGGAAGGTTGAAGAAGATTGCGCTTTAATCACCCCCATGTTTCCAGTTTAGGAAATAAATCAAATAAGGCAACCTTCGGGCATAGGAGATCAAAAAAGAGAAGACAGGTCACAAAATTAAACACGTCTGGTAGAATGTTAGAATAAAAGTTTCAAGATAGTTAATATTAGCCAAGAGAGCTGCTTATTATGAAAATAATATATCAAAATAAATTTAAACCAGTTTCATTGTTAAGAATAAAAACATATTGTTGCGTGCATACGGGTTCGTAATGGATTGAATGCACAAGTCTATAAAAAGTTAATAAAACTTATTCTTTTCACAAGAAATAGAACAAAATGCTGAAATATTTCCTCAAAGATATTCGTATAACATCACAATATCTCGCAGCAGTTATATTTTTAAGCTACTAGAATATAAACAGAACTCAAATTCAAAATACAAAGAAACTAATTCGATCTCACAGCGAATTCGCTACAATCAATACAATAACAGCACTAAGCAAACAACGGTTCGCTTGAAACAGCTACAACTGAGCTGAGATGTATTAATCCAGCTTTATTAAGCTCTTTGATCATCACGAGAGTATTCTGGTATAATCTATTTTCTCGATTTTTCTGGATAACAAAACAGTACAATTACGAAATATCTATTTATTAAATATTAAATGCACGCGTTTTTGTACTTTTACTTTTCTGGCGTAGCTCTCTCTTAAATTTCGTCATGTGCAGCACTGCACGGGAAAATAAAACAATTTTAATTACAGTTCTATTAAAATAGCTAAATGAATAAAAAATCCGTAACAGTATATACATTAATATTTCAAAGTATTTTGCAGTCAGCTGTGTGAATGAAAAACTTCGTATTTTTGGGTTTCGCAATCTGAAATTGGTTGGTCATGTGTTAGTCAGCTTAGACAGGAAGCAACATTGTCTCATAATGCGTATACCGATCTGTTTGCTTTATTTATCCTAAGTTCACAGAATCATTTTTCTTTTCCCCCATTTTTGCTGTTACCTTCAGCAATTCGTATACTTTTATTTAACACTGAAGTATTCAGAAAGCTTATTAATTGTCATTGTAAATAAGTATTAACTAATACATAAACATTAACTAAAAAGGAAACGAAATTCCTGTGTCATTTCTCTCATTAAATGCTTCCATTTCTTTAGTATGATCTGTTGAAATGTTACCGGTTTTTTGAGGTTGTTTAATATAATATATTTTATGGAAAGTAATGAAGTTTCGATCTTCAGTGGTAATCTGTTTTTATCACGGTAAGAAATTTTGCTTTGAAGAGCAATAAAAAACTGTTTTCATGGTTGATATTTCTGCAAAAGCAAGCACTTAAGAAGATGAATTTAGTAGTTAGTTTAAGTTTCGAAGTACCATTAGTTCATGTAAGCAATTATTGTTTACTTCTTCATTTCCTGTACGTTTCGAAAGCATCAAAACACCAGAACTTAGAAAAATTAAGGAAATGGTTCTATGACTTTCGTGATTGTTCTACAGTTACGATACCAATCGGTTAAATTTCTTCAGTTTCTTGTTTCTTAGTGTAATAGACAAATAAGAAAACTGTTTTATTTTTTCGTTGCAGTTATTATCGTTCGCGATACTTTATGTTTGTGGAAGAAATAAGAAAATAGAGCACCCTGTGTGAGCAAAGAATGGGTCACTTTAACTGCAAAGTTATTTGTAATTTGCGCTGTAGGGATGCTGAGATGTGTCAGTTGGTCAGTAGTCTGTGAAGGGCAAACATACTTTCATCGGGAGTCAGATTCTATGCAGTCTATTTCATCCAATTCGTTGAACTTCATTTTCCGAATTATAAGGTATTTGATGAGATTAAACTAGAACTTTTCACTCATCTTTAATATCTTATAAATAGTACTCTAACAACATTCTCTGTTCTCTTATTTCACAAACAAACAAAATGAAAGTAAAGGAACGTTTTAGTGATAACCAGAAATTTTTATAAGGATGCTTTCTTTATGTGTAGACTGGCATTCTTATCAAGTAAATGCTTTGCCCTGACACATAATTGAAAAATTTATTTACAGTATGTCAATTCTGAAAGTGCGATTAACACAGACAATTATTTGAAAAATTGAAGACAATGTTCTCATACAATGTGGACAGGACTGTGAATTTTACCAGAATTCCTTAAATATTTATTTCGAAATATTCCAATTGTCCACTCTTACAGACTGAGTTGGAAATTTAGCTAAACATCAGAAAAAAAGACAGATATTAATCAAACAAGGTCGATCCCTTAATTAAACAAAATGTAAATTCAAAAACATGCATATTTGGATTATATGACGCACAAATTTTAAAACCTAGATTTAAATATCATAAAACTTCCTAGATTTTACGAAACAGAAAATTTTATTGCAAAAAAAAAAGGTTATGAATTTTTTTTAATTAAAAAAAACAAATTAATCGTACAAGTTGCATTAATCGTGCATCTTGTGTGTCTATAACAGTGGTTCACAATATTTTTTGCCCCACCCACCCCTGTCATCATTGCTAGACGATCATTTCCCCCTCCTTTCCAACTCGAAAACCACATATACGTTTATTTACATTAAAATTATTTTTTATGTGTTTTACAAATTAAACAAGAAAATGTATGGAAAATGCTGGTAATAAAAGTAGTTTTTAATAATGATAAAATAAAGTATTTAACAAGTAAATAAAAGGCTGACACCATTTCTCCCTAAGACTATGAGATTCCCCCCCTACAGAGGGAGGATTCCCCTCCCCCAGTTGAGAACTACTGGTCCATAATAACAAGAAATAAATGAAAAAATGCCATGACAAACAGACCTTATTGGAAGAGCTCTACGTGAATGTAAAACGTAGAATAAGGGGAAAAAAGTAAACTTAGACAATTAAAAACTTGAAATAAAACTCTCTATCTATTTCGAGGGCGATCTTTTATAAGTCCTTCTGAAATGTCTAATGGAATAAATGAAATATTTTCTGAAAACTATAAAGGCGGTTTCGAAAAGAGAGCACAATCTCTTGAAACACATTGGATGACACATTGGAGAGAGATTAGATTTTATCGGAGAAATATTCCTGAAAATGGTACAATACCACTCCCGGAATTTGAACTCCAGATCTTCTGATTTCCAGCCATACGTGTTTTCCAATTACATCACGAAGGTAAGGAAGGACAAAAATCCCTTAAATCATGGCTTAAGAACTAAATACAGTAAAAGCAAGTTTTGAGATCATGACAAATTTGATCACCTAATACCTTTGCGACGTTTAGTAAACATACACCAAATTAGAATCTTAGTTATGCCTCCTATTACGAAGAAAGTTCTGATTAGTAAAGTAACTTGCTTAGCAGCTTTACTTAAAAATTTTTAAAGAAAGACATTCTTTAATATGAGAGATTGGCCGAGGAAAAATTGTCAGAATTTTGTGACTTTTTTCACGCGATGAAAAGAAACGTGAGAAATATCGATTTATGAGTCACATAAAAACAAAATTTCATTAGGTAAAACATTTAAAATTTTATCATTTCTGCAAACAATAACTTAAAACTAGCGCTTCTGAATTAATATTCTACTAGCACAATAAAAGACATCTTTTAAAAATTCGCAATCGAAATTTAATATGCATGGTTGTCTTTTTAATTGTTTACATTTCTAAGCATCTTTCTCGTTTAATGTTTTCTCTTCCAGGTGCGTATAAAAGTTTCAGTTTAATGTAATTTTATTAAAGGATACCAGCTGATCAAACCCGTTCATAGTGTGAAGGTATATCTCGCGCATGGTAATTCAAGAGATATTTAGATGGGCAGTCTTTCGATTTAGGTTAGATTAAGTCAATGGAAAAACTTAAAAAAGCTATTATTCTAAGGAAAGGCATGTCTTTGGGGAAGACTCTCTAAGGGCAACTATTCACGTTACCCATGGGGAAAACCGCAGAAACCAACCATGCAGCCAGATGGTTTGCCTGGGATCAAACTCCCAGTATTCAGAGAACCACTCGACCACTCTTGCCGATTTAGTAAATAGCTTCGATAAACAGGTGAAAAAAGGAAATCTGTATGGATTCAGATTTCAACATCGAAGCAGAGAGTTTGTCATGCTCTCGCCGAGTTCATTTCTTTATAGGTTGCCAGTCTGCTGTTTGATGCATACCTGTTAACGCAACACTTCTTGTCTTTTTACTGTTATACATCACTTTCTTCACACTTATTGCAGCACAGAATTCAATAGCAAAAAAGTAAAACATTTAAAAGCAGCATATGTTTAGAATTTCCGGTACTGTGTTAAGTGTTACTATTAATTTGTTTCGATCTTTACTGAGTTCATCTCATCAGTGTTCAGTTTGCTTATTGGCTTAACTTACACAACACTTTTGGTTTTATTACTAACATTTTGACTTTTTAAGTTTATTCATTAAACACTACTTCCTTCGCACATAAAATTTAACAGCAAAATCCTAAAATATTTAAAAGCAGCAGATCTTTAGAATTCCCAATGGAGGGAATGTTATGTATAATACTTTAAATATGCCTAATTATATTCGCTCTATTATTTGTTTAAAAATAATACATTTGGTGACAAAATCCTTTTATTTGAAAACTCATACGGAACAAAATGCGAGAATCGAGACTAATAGGTGCTAAAAATCACTGTTAATCCCACTCCCGAAAATAACAAACGTACGATTCATCGAAGATTTTCCAGTTTTACAATAATCATTAATTTCGTTATGCTGTTGAATAGCATGCCATTTAAAACTTCGCCAATCGTTAGGAAATAATTTTAAGAATTTGTTGACTTTACCATTTCTTAACCGAGAAGTAATTTTTCTGTGCATTCAATCTGTCCAGTGCACACTAATCTGCATTCGCATCAGATTTTATTATATTGAGGTTTATCTATAATCCTAAATTGATTTAATTCCATTAAGTGAGTTAAACGCACTCCCTAACTGAAACATATTAACATTTCAGATAGGCTTTGACTTTTTAGACATACGGTGTTTGTATTTTTAAATGCTTTTTCTTGTGGCTGTTTTGCAAAACTAGTAAAAGATAACTGCCCACTGGTGAGTCATGAATATATTATTTTTATTTGCAAACGTTCAAACGAATTCTATTGTTATATAACTTACTGGGACGAAATTTTATGAGAAAATTTGTACACTTTCGGAATTCTTTTGAAGAGAAAACTGCTGTATGGGGAATGGCGTTTAAATAAAACAGCTGAAAGGAAATGATGGCTTCATTTTTGGCGTTTGTGAAGAGAAAATCACAAAGAAAACTATCTCAAAATGCAACATTTAAACCAATGGAAACTTCGCTAGATTATGCAAAGATTATCGCAATTGATATGCAGAATGGGAAGAGAGAGTGAGAGAGTTCCAGGCAAACGTTTTCTGTTAAACGTTTCACTGCATCTACTAGCAAGAGAAGTTTCAGGGTGAGCATTTTTTTTTTTTGCAAGCAACATCTAGGCGCGAGAAATGGAAATTCGGTAACACCTGTTTCCTGCGTCATACATACTTCTGAAGTGTATATGTGTGACGCAGAAAACAAATGATGATGAACGTTTCATTTAAGCTACAGCGCTCATATTCCCTTCCTCTGGAAAGAGAGTGTCTTAA
This sequence comes from Stegodyphus mimosarum, assembly GCA_000611955.2. Lineage (NCBI taxonomy): Eukaryota > Metazoa > Arthropoda > Arachnida > Araneae > Eresidae > Stegodyphus > Stegodyphus mimosarum. The sequence continues at coordinate 189,736 of KK112177.1, forward strand.
ACTTTCTACCTTATCTCGTTTCCATAATTATCTCTAAAATTTGTAGTTTTATTTCTTTAGTTTCTGTGTTTGCATAAGCTATTTAAAAATTCCTGAAACTCTCTCTCTCTCTCTTCCCATTCTGCATATCGATTACGATAATCTTTGCATAATCTAACGAGGTTTCCATTGGTTTAAATGCTGCATTTTGAGACAGTTTTCTTTGTAATTTTCTCTTCAAAAACGCCAAAAATGAAGCCATCATTCCTTTCAACTGTTTTATTTAAACGCCATTCCCCATAAAGCTGTTTCCTCTTCAAAAGAATTCCGAAAGTGTACAGATTTTCTCCTGAAATTTCTTCCCAGTGAGTTATATAATAATTGAATTCGTTTGCACATTTGCAAATAAAAATAATATATTCATGACTCACTAGTTGGCAGTTATTTTTTACTAGTTGGAGACTCACTCACTAGCTGGGAGTATTTTCTTTGGTAGATGTTAACACCTTTTGTGGTACCCTTAACTCATTAAGATCACATGAGAGATAAACTTCGCTGTATGATAAATAGTTATTCCGCATTTGTGAGATAGAATAATTGCGTTTCTAAATATTGTGCTTCTCACTATCTTCAAAGATTACTCTATCCATCTTGCCAACAACTCTTAGCTACTTATGTTTAGTGTCGTGTTCTCTATTTATACCTGTTAGGCCTTTCTTTGTTTAAAGCTATTCCGAATTTCTCTATACCAGCTTGTGAGTTTTAAAATTATTGTTAAGAACTAGCTCTTTTTTTCCTATCCTGTCGCTTCTTGCTTATGTCAACTTTTCAATTTAGAAACATGTAAAGAAGAAGACGTGTAAATAGGATTTATTGAAGCAAAGTGAGATTAACCTTGACCTTAGTACCTGAGAGACAGCTCCTTACATTTTACCTGCTGGCACTATATGTTTGTGAGTCTGCATTCCCTGCTGGTTGGCTTGACTTTAAAACGCCTGAGGGGTAAGTCTGACTTGAGAAAAGTTATTTTCAGTTAGAGACATGTGTGAAAACTAAGTAGACGTTCTTTCAAATTTAAATTCTAACTTTAAATTCTCTTGTTTAGTTAAATTCGTTCCCCATTATTAGCAAAATATTTTTCATCTTTTTGTTACAGGTATATAAAGGTAGCTTGTTATCAAACACCTGCATTTTACCTGTTATATTTTAAGGTCTATCAAAGTAATCGGTTAATAAATTTTAGTTCCTTTCATTTTAAAATTCATGTGTTGGTTTATATTTTTTTAGATAGATTTGAGCTAGTTGTCTAAAGCGACACTACTCTTAAAGACATAAAATGAGGTTGAGAATCAGCCGGAATAAAACCGCCAAACGCAAGGTAACTTCTAGTTTTAAGTCTTTTCAGTCTCAAAGCAAACCCTTTCCCCGATCTTTTAGGGATGTACTTTTTCCAGAACTAAAAACAGCTTTAAACAAATCAAATAGCTTAAATTAGTTTAAACCACGTTTGATTTTGTTTTCAAACTCTGCAATGTATCTGACCTTTCTTGACAAAGAAGAATATATAACATAGTAAAAAATTTTTGGTACTTACTTATTATCCCGTCGACCGGTAAAACGGTCGCCCAACAGCATGATTTAGTGCCATTTATGGATGAATGTGATATAGTAACACACTGATAACATCTGCCCTTTGATTTGATGTAACCCCGATTGATTCTAGATAAGCCATTTTTTGTTTTTATGAACAATAATATTAATGAACTAATTATTATTGCTACATCTTCTCCTTGCATTTTGGAAAACAAATGTGTGGAATTGGATTTGCGACCAAAATCCGGTTCATTTACAGTTGTTCAAAAGAATCAGTATCTGTTGGAAGGGAGAAAAACAACTCGATATGTCTGACATAACAGTTGGAACAATAACCTGCGAGAAGTTTGCGTTCAAAGCATTTCAGAGCTCTCGGGAAAAATTGCAGGGCCTAATAAAATGATAGAAATCAACGAAAATCTTTCTATAAAGCACAAAAACAAAATAGATCGAATACTTCCCCAACAGTGGCTATTTGGTGGTTTGTATAGAGGGACTGACGATATTTTATTGGAAGAGTTTCAGCCAGTGTTTTAGAAGTGTGGTTCAGAATTCCACAAGAATGACTGGCTCAATTTTGGTCGAGATCTCCTCCAACTTTGTCAGTTCGATGGTAGTCAACTTTCGCAGTCGACGGGATACTAAGTAAGTACCGAATTTTCAGACGTAGAAGAAGTATTGTTCTTACCTAAACTAAATCCTGAATCCTAACTGAGTCCTGAATAAGCTAAAATGAGATTTTAAATGCATGGAAAAAGCTCTTTCTTAACATTTTAATTATGATCATCCTCCAAATATTGTTAACTGTCACACTTAAAATTTCAGCATTGACAAATCTTTGTAAAAAGTTCTTTAACGAATTGCTGTTGATTATAAACATGTGGGGAATTCAGATTTTAAAAAGAAATTAAAAAAGAGTTTCTTTAAAATAAGCTTTTATTTAAAACTCATAAAATTTAATGAACGAAAAGTAGGAAAATAATTTATTATATATTTTATTATCAGCCATAGATTAAATAATTCCTTTTACAAAATTCATCTACAGTTTTATATTATGAATAATAAAAGAGTGATGCGTCCTCGATTAAATGCATAAAACCAATGCCTTATACTTTTGACAATGAAATTGGATTATTACGTTTCCTTATTTAGACACCCAAGCTCTTAATTTTCGTGATACAAAACTGCAAATGAATTTTGTAAAGAGAATTCTTTAATCTTTAGCTCCAATTAAACTATGTGATAAATTATTTTTCTTCTTTATTTCATTAATTATTTTAGGAGTTTTAAATAAAAGCTTATTTTAAAAATTATTTTTTTTTATTTTCATCGTTTTAGTCTGAATGATACCTTATCAATCAAATTTTTAAATAGAAATATCATTTTGCAATATCAAATAGTTACTCTTTTATTTACAACGGCTGTTTATGCCAAATGAACAAAAACCTCTAGCAATTTTTCAAAAAACAAACTCTTATAAATAAACCTCATTTGAAATACTTTCCCACTCTATCCGATAATGCTAGCAGTAAAGTTCTGAGATTTTGAGTATATTCGTTAAATGAAGATATGTACGAAATATCATTTCAGCATTAAATTAAAAAAATTGCAAATCGAATTTTGACAAAAAAGAATTTGAATTTCGAATTTTAAAATCGATTCGTAACATTGGATTAGCATCCATAAGAAGTTGTGTGTACTATATTTTTCACTAATTCAAGATCAGTTTTGAAAGCATTATTATTCTCTATCAGATAATTTAGATAAGGGTTCCCAACGCGGTCAGTATTGACCATCTGGAGGTCAGTGATGATCAAGGAGTCGAATGGATGTTGAAAGCTAGAGGTACACCGGCACTTGATCAACATAATCAAATTATGATCAACATAATCAAAATGTTTATTGATATAAAGTAGTAGTAGTAGTAGGGAGAAATTATATAAAATAAAAAAAATACACTAAAATTATTTATAATAAATTATTTATTAAATCAGTAATATTTTTTAAATACATAAATTTTTTCTGCGATAAATGCAATATAAAATGTAGAAAGCAAAAACAATGAAAATAAATACGAAAAAGGCAGATTAGAAAGGAAAACAATAAATAGATTGGCTACTTTTGAACGATGTGATAGAAGTATGTCAAAGAGCGAAAAAACTTCAATTTTAATTAATGCGATGTTGTATCAGTACAACATCGCATTAATTAAAATTGAACTTTTGTACAATTAGAATATGTAGTTTTGTTTCTGGAAACCTGTTTATGTTTGTAAAATTAAAAATGATAATAACAAGAAAAATAATAAAACATAAATCTAGTAAACCATTATTTTTTCAAATCTTTTGTTTGTATACTTAATCTAATTGTTAACTTTATGTTGTTTATGTACAGTCATTTGTATTATGCTTATGTTGTATACTGTAGTATAGTATAGAGAAAAATGTAAGGGAATCGATGAAGAATACAATTCATTTAAAGGGAGATGATGCAAGGAAAATTTTTAAAATCATTACTTTAGATACCAACAATTTTCGTGCTTTCCGGAAGTATTTTTTCCATAACCTATGAAAGTTTTAAATTTTTATAACAGATACATTTTTGGATGTTAGAACTTTAAAACCCCATAAAAGAATACGATATTACGCACCCCTAATAAAATTATGAAAATAAACTCATATATATAAACTTATGTATATAAATATAAACTACTAAACGAAAAAAATACAAACTAAATTAATATATATAATATATGTAAATGAAGCTAATATATATAATATATATAAATTAATATGTATAATATTATGGAAAAATTAAAAATGACTTCTTAGATTTCAGTATGACGCAATAACCGTATAACTTTGAAGCTATGTTTCCCAACAATGAAGCGCATCAGCGGCTGAGCGGTTAAGTCGCTAAACACTGGTAATTCGGTCCGAGGCCCGAATCCCGAGAACAGGATGGTTGTATGGGCGTTTTCATGATTTTCCCCATATGTAACGTGTATATGAGCCAGTTTCCCTTCGAAAGTCCACCACGAAGGTGTCTCTTCCTTTAAGCAGATAGCTTCGAGTGCATTCCATAATCAAATAATACGAACCAAAACCAATCGTTTCTTTTGAAAGCGAAATATCAGAAAAGACTTAAAAATGTGATACAGATTTCGTTAGAAGTTTGATACAGATTTAATTTAAAAGGTTTGTTTTATTTGATTGTTTGAGCGAATTAATTTTTAAGATTTTTAGTTTGTTCATTAAATGATGACATGTGCGAAAATTCGTTTAACAATTAAATTAAAAAAATTAAATCGAACTTCGAAAACAATCTCTTAACCACATTGCACGATCATCCACAATCAGTCTGTGTACAAAATTTAAACTCGATATATCAAGAATTGGGTTAAAAATTGATGAAACACTTTCGACCATAGCGGTAGATACCATGAATGAACGAACTAAATTAAAGCTTATTAAAACGAATTCTCCAGAGGAACTAAAAATGGATAAGTTAACGAATTTCAGGTTTCCGGTTCAGAGTTTCTCAAAGATAAGTTACAAATTGAAGGGATATTTCTCAAGGTACAATGAATATGGAAAGTTTCTTAATCAGCAATACGGAAATCCTGATTCAAAATAACCATGATGACACTAATTCAGTCAAACTGCACAGAAAATATTGGGTAAACTACATGTCACACGATTGAAGTATATTGATGCTACGTCATATCACTTTCAATATTTTTGAGTGTACTGTCATTCAACGTGAAACTAATAAAATAAATAGCTATGGTACAACATGAAATTGAATAACGTCGTTCACCATGAAACTGAATACTTAGCATTTTTCACTTTTGAAAGTATCCTTCCATAAGGAGCCGTTCTACTTATGTTGTAGAGCCATTAGGTTTATGGTCGAAGCAGGAGTAATGAAAAATGAACAATGCCCTCGACGGGAATCGAACCACGGACCTCTTGGTTACGCGTCGAGCTGCTGTCCACTACACCACGAAGGCATGCGAAGAAGGCGGGAGAAATACCTTATAAGGTTAGGTTATTCGAATATGGAAAAGCATGCAAGGTTTATCTGATTAGGAGAAGGGACGCCTTCGTGTATGGGTTTCTAATGGAAACTGGCTTACATTCATGTTACACATTTTAAAATCCACGGTGACGAATTATGCAACCAACCTGTTCAGATCGCTGGGATGGAACCCTGGTCAAATTCGCAATATTCAGCACTTCTAGTAAATAAAAGCATCATCACTGTCGCAAACTGAATCGTCAGGAGAAGTACTCCCTGATAAGTTGTGTGAATTCTTTAAATAATGCAGTGACAAAAAATGAGAAATGTATACAAAGAAAAAAGCTCTCTAAACGTTAAGGAAAGAGTTTAATGTTTATAAGATTTCTTTATTTTAATTAATCAGTTATTTTATTCTTTGGATCTTTGCTGTCACTTCTCCCTTCCTTTTTCCAGCCAGAATGCAAATTTTGTTCGCGTGTATTTAAGGTTAGGTTTTCAGATTGTAAGACAGCGTGTTCTGCTTCTCGAGGCGTTGTTACTAAGTTGCTAGATAAGATAAGATTTGCATTTTTCCGCCTTGCGTTATAATTGCCGATAGCTAATACCCACGCTGGTTAAGTTTTGAGCCATCTTAGCTAAAACTGATTTGTGTAGTTTTATTTAAATTAAATTTTACATTTGAACTTACTTTTACTTTAAATTCTTTCACCGCAAGTGGATGGTTGAGATATAAGCAAAAAGTGTGCCTGCTGTTATTATTCAGTTTTCAATAAAGGGTCTTTTACATCCTTCTCAAGTTTCAGTTGCTTAGTGATAATTCGTTGCCAGTCTATCTAAGTTTCAGTTATACTTTATGACTTCTAAGAAGATATCTTAACTTTAAAGGATTACAAAAATTTTAATATATATTGAATTAACTAAGTTCTTTTCTGACTAATTCTGTTCTTTTATTTACTCATTTTTCAGAATCTTATGAGTTCATAAGTACCCAAAATTCTAAATCTCATTAGTTAAAATGCTCGCAAAATTATGTCACATAAAGTAAGAATGCTTGATGCGTTCAATATAAGCAGATGGTAGCTGACTTTGTAAATTTGCAATGTGTGTTACTTCTTTAACCTGTTTCTCAGATGTTATTACATGCGCTTCATTTAAGCATTTTCAAATCGAATTGGAGACTATTTATTAAACTACCAGAAATTATCCTATCAACCTAATAATCTTGGATTTATTACCAATGTAAATATGTGTCAGTTATACCTATGAGTGTGAATAAGTTAATATCTACCTTTACAAATGATACTAAGTGCATCCAGTTATTGTACGATTGCAAAAATAGCTGACAATTTACTTCATATAAGGAAAAACCTGAGTTTTACTTAATTTAATGAAGCAAATCTCATGTTTTGACAACTGAAGAAAGAAACTGTTAAAAGAAACAGGCATATGTAAAATCTAAAATTAAGAAAAATCAAACAACCTAATTTTGTCTGATTTTATTTATTTAATTAAAAATATCACACTATCTTTAATTTTTGCACGCAGATTGATTCTTTCATTTACAGATCTGCTTTTTCAATGGACGTTTGCCATTCACATTCTACACTAAAAATGGAGATCTATTAAAACGTTTTGCATTTTCAAAACATTTCATAATAGTCTGCATATTAATGCAACTTTATCGAAATTAGATAAGCATGTTTACATGTAGTATTTATTGTTTACTGTTTTTCTTTAAAATGAAATTGCTCAGTGTCCTTTCATCATTCTTATGTTAGCTGTTGAAAAGGTTGAATTATGGAAGTAATGCTTTCTGAAAAAAAAATGCAGCTACAGTATTCATCAGATAAAACTTTCGTTGTGAGGTTTGTAATGGTTAAGAAAAGGGTATTCTTAAGAACGTTATTCTATTTCAAAATCCATTAATCTAACATAAAATATTCGTGTTGTTAGAGAGCAACTCAGTTACGCATTACTTCCGTAATCGAGGCGCAAAGAATCTTTTAACTCTGAATTGTAAGCGACCGTGTTTATACTCATACAGCATTTTCGCGGCATGAAAAGGATGTCTTGCTTGTTAAATTCATGCTAAGTATGCTTGTGTTTTTCACAATTATTCTTGTAAATTGGATAATTTTAGACAAGATCTGTATGAGTAGATGGTATAAAGATAATTCGAAGGCAAAATGGGATTGGCTTTGTAACTTGTGACGCACCTCTTAAGCCAAAGGATGCTTTTAGTTTCAGATTACTTACTGTCGAGGACTACACTGATGCTAATTAAAGCTTGGATTATTTGGAAAAGTTACATCACTTGGCCTCAACAAATACAAAAATGCTATCTCATCACACACCCAAGAACTACTTTGTAATTCATCCTATAAAACATGAATCCGTGGTTAACTCTAAGCGCAGTTAGGTTCTTTCAAATAGCCTTGTATATAATTGAACGCAAGCCTACCTCAGGCGATGTCATACTGATCTTCTAAAGACTAAGTGATGATTTTCAAAAGAACTAAGCCTGGAAAAAGAAGATAATCGAGCATTTGCATTTCAGAGCCAGCTGTTTCTTCGAAGCAGAAGCAGAATAAGTTTTGCTGAACGTTTCTGGGTTAGTGGAAGAAACAATTTTGTTTAATATGTCATTTAAATATTTCAAATTCAGGAGATTTTACTTCTTTTATTTTGTAATTAATTCAGAACTATTTCACAGTTATCGTGGCAGTCATTCATTTTTAGAGACCAAAGCAAACTGCAATTCAATTAAAACATTTTCAACGTTTTGTAAACAATATTAATACGATTGAAATTGCTTCAGCTGCCCATACAGTATAGTGGTTAGGGGAGCATGCTGCGATACTGAAGGGCCCGGGTTCGAATCCCCGAGAAAGAACGGATGTAAAATTGTCCATACCTTCATAGGAGGTAACGGTGGCCCGCTTATTAGGTAGCTCCACAATAAAATGGTCACCACCTTAGGAGTGGCCAGTGCCGTTATAGGCAAGTGCTCTCCGTTGGGGGAAGGAAATGCATCCATAGAGACAAAACAAAATAAGAGAGAAAAACAGATAAGAAGACTGAAATGATTAACTATAACATACGCACAGCTATTTACTAGTATTTAAGAGGAAGATATTTTGAATACCAAAACGTAGTTACTACATATTTTTGTTACTTCGATGTAACAGTTTTTGTTATTTCGACTTCTCACATTTCTAAGAGTAATATCAGATAAAACTTTTAAAGTCATTCGGTTATATCGATACGGTAGACCTGAAAAATGTGAAATGTGCTCCCTGGGATTTGAACACCAGACCTCCTGATGCTAGACGGATGTTCTATTTATTTACATCACGAAGGCAAGCGGTAAGGAGAGAAAAATACCTCATATGCTTCCCATTTTAAACAGCGACTGGAGATAACGGGACCCTTATTCGCAACAATTGCCCCCAATCGACAAATCCTTGTGATGACGAATTATCGTCCACCACCTTTTAGTTCGAATGCCATTTGTAGAGTCATTAATTTATATCGATGCAGGAGAAGTGAAAAATGTGCAAATGTCCTCGCCATTAATTGAACCGAACCTCCCGATGTTAATCGGACAAGCTATCCATTTACACTACGAAGACATTCAGTAAGGATGTACAAAATATCGTATAAACTCACGAATTCATAATTGTCAAGAGCGCAAGGGTTACGCATATTATTTGCTTAGACCTTGGACTTCTTATAATTCAGTAATGGCGAATCTTTTGAACATCTATGTCAAAATTCGGAATAGCCCTACCTTAACTCTGGTGCCGCATCATATGTAGAATGATCCGTCTGACATCCGTGTCATCCGTTTGTTAAGAATGCACTCGAACACACCAGATGTAAGCGCAGCGCACGTTGGCAGTGATGAAGCCGTTGCAAGAGGCAAATATTTTTCCGTTATGTAATTTATTGTCTCCGTCGACGGCTCTGGAAATGTGTGAAGCGTGTCGCCGAAAATGGGTTCTCGTGTCACTTATGACACGCGTGTCATAGGTTCGACTTAACTGTCATAAGGTGACATTAGGAATCTGTCCAGTTCCGTCCCAATTTGAGGAAAAATAACCTTACGGAGGGATACATCTCTCGCCTTCTTCCCTCCTCCTCTCGAAAGGACTTTGGGATCGACGGTATTTTAAGTGGCCCATGTTGCGAACAATCTACACTTACAACTGTGCATGTCTTCTCCACGATTCCAATTAGGATATGAGACTACTATAGCCGGCTCCCTTATTACCGTGCCAGAAAGAGCAACACTATTTGTGACTATCATTTGGTTATATTTGATAACTATGAAGCTATTAGTTAATTCTTAAAAATATTTCATGGCTAGCAATAGTTTGCAGATTAAAAAAGGATTAAAATTACTTTATTAATGGACAATAATATTAAAAAAATAAAATGTAGTGAATCCGGAGCATTTTGGAAACTGAAGTTGAAGCCCTTCGCGAGCGAGAGGAAACTTGCTTTCAGATATTGCAGGGGAAAATATTCTTTTTTTGTGAGTATAGATTATATTTCGCTGCTGCGTAGTTGCTTTCGAAGTTTAGATTATGGTTGCGCCCAAATGCCGCTATAAAAGAAAGCCAAAGAAAACGATCAAGTTTCATTCATAGAATCATAAATGTAAGCTAATAGAAAATAATAACCTTAACTAATAACCGAATCTGCATTTTTTTCCCTATGAACAAACGGAAGAATCAAACAAAAACAGCACTGTAATTTCACTGCTTACAATGAATGCATCTTGAAGCAGAAAAGAGAATAAAAGGTTTCGTGGTTGTCTTATATGATGACTCCAGACTTTGTTTTCTGCGTGCTCAACAAATGATTATTTTAGAGCTGTATATGAAGGTAGAACAAGATATCTTTGTGTCAGGAATTTAAATTTCTATGATGGTACCATTGACTGAGAAAGATTCGTTTGAAAAAAAGATGGAGAATTTTTTTAGTATCAGAAAGAATAATAAAAAGGCTAACAGAACGAAAACTTGAACTTGGGCACGTAAAGAGAGTTCTGTACTGTAAGAAGTCGCAATAGCAGAGGTTTTAAGAAAAGAGTTGAATATAAAAAAAAAAAACTCTCATACTAAAATCCTGCCTCATCTCACAAAGAAACCAGAATATTGAACTGTATCAGGAAAGGGGTAAGGGGTGCAACGAAACGAACAGGATGATTAAAATGGAAAAGAAACTTCCTAGATAAAATCAGTGCAAAAGTGGGGGGATGACCCTCCAGACTACAAAGGAATAAAAGGCATTGCCCGTTAAAACTGCATCTAGCAATATGCAAAAGAATAAAAGTATCCGTATTTAAACAAGTAATTCATTAAATAAATGAAAGTTTTTGTTAAACATTAAGAAACTTTCAGTGTATTATGCAAGTACACTATGTTGTCGACTATTTTTAATGCACGTAAAATTTATCTTTATAAATGTGAGTCTTTTGCTAGTGATTAGACATTGAAATTATTATGGAAAATATTAGTTCTGCATACAGAGTTTCTGACAGAGTTATCACATTTTCTTTTATCACAGAATCTCTAAAAAACAGAGCGGGAGAAGTTTTTCTATGCAGCATAGATAGAAGTGGCTTCAAATCACGTGTTCATTTCAGGCAGCATATGCTTTACATTACAGTACTTCGGTACTGTAAATCAGAAAAGCAGGTAATCACACGTTCATTTCAGGCAGCTTACGCTTTACATTACAGTACTTCGATACTGTTAATCAGAAAAGCAGGTAATCGCACGTTCATTTCAGACAGCTTACGCTTTATATTACAGTACTTCCGTACTTTAAATCAGAAAAGCAGACCATGTGGGTCATACAGTTTTCGCAAAGCTGTGAATAAATATGAAATATTTATTATGGCAAAGTCCGAACCTAGCTTGATAATAAGGTACTTTTTGTTTAATCAGCTGGTGTTCCGAATCCCTCGAAAGGTGCTCTGCCGACAATAATAATAAACTAGCTGTGATAGTAATAAAAATAAATAATTATAATAATAACTAATACATTTTCTCTTATGAAGAAAAATCTTTAGGGTATTCCAAGGGTTTCTTTTCCATGAATACTCAAGATGTCTTAATATAAACTGCAAGAAAATGTTCAGGAATTTATGAGGAATCGATATAACATCTCCAAAATTCTTCTAGTGAACACATTTACCTGGTCCCTAAACGGTTCATACGAACTGTCGATGAGATTTAAAATTCTGCTTTATAAAGGGCTTCTCCCGCCTTCTTAGCATGCCTTCGGAGTGTAGTGGTCAGCACACTGGGCGCGTATTCGAGAGGTCCCAGGTTCAAGTACTGGCGAGGGCATTGCTCATTTTTCATATCTCCTGCTTTCAAAGACTACCTAATGTCTCTACATCTTAACAGTCAAAGGACGTTTAAGTCATTAAGGTTTTGAAATTATTAGTATATTCTTAAGATGCTAAGCGCACAGGTAAGATGTCCCTTAAATCACTGTATGTTTAAGAAATTTATTTCAGTATCTCGAAATTTATCATCAATGAGTTGAGATGAATGAAAACTGCATAAAAATATTGTTTTTTGGGCACTGTATAAAAACAGTTTAAAAGAACAATCTGTGTTGTTTTTCCCCCAGTGAAGCTTCGTATATTCAAAACTGACGGACGTAACTAAATAGATTATACAAGCTGTAGAATTGCCAGGAGCAAAAGGGCGTCATCGCGTCGTAAGATTTTAAGCTATTTTTAGCATTATTGCAGAACGTACATATAATAGCGTTTCTGCTTATTCAAAGGAAATTGATATTAAATTTTTTTCCTTAAAAATATGGAGACTTGAAATTAAACATTTATAGTTCTAAGACCTTGGAGGCAATGTTGTCCAAAAAATGCGACTGTTATTTCGTTTAGTTGGATACTTGTTTTGATTTTGATCGTAGATACTAATATGTATCATACAGGAATTATCGCTAACAATAGAAACGAAAGCAAGAAAAAAACTTTTCATATTTTTCATCTTATTTTTATTGCTTATACAAAGTCGAGATACAGGAAAATTCTTCGGTACCTCAGTGGGAATTTAGAACAAGGCAAGCCAACAGTTATAAAGTGAACATTATACATGTCACTTTGCAAAGAACTGATGCAGGTACTTCAGTAGCAATGCAATATATAGCCATACACTATACAAAATTGCTTTGATTCAAAAAACACATTATATTAATAGTACTGCAATGTCCATAGCCTGATGAGGGGACAAAAAGATCAGCAGTATGTAATATTCTTTGCAAGTCATATATATATTCAGAAATAGTTTCCCAAGTAACCCATATATTCTTTGCAAGTGGGAGTCATATATGAATTCAGAAATAGTTTCCCAAGTAACCCATATATTCTTTGCAAGTGCAAGTCATATATATATTCAGAAATAGTTTCCCAAGTAACTCACGAGCCAATGACCTCATGTAACATGCAATTTGAAAAGCAAGCGTTGAAAATTTGAAAATTAAAAGGAAGAAATGAAATTACCTTGGAGATCTAAGCAATGAATTACAGAAGTAATGAAATTATCGCAAATAACAATACTTTTCAGCTGATGGTGCTTTATGTTGAATAAAATACTGAAAAATATTATCCATAAGCTAATTTTTTTTGAGTTTTTAGAGTAATGCTTGAACAGACGGAGGATTAATAAACGAATCTACAGTACAGCTTATCTCAGAGAAAACAGGAATCCATTGCATATCATGGTCTTCTCGAGAAATATATCAAAGGAGACCCCAAATCCATCAACAAGCACCTCACAGGTTTTTTTTTCATTCTCTGGAAGTCTTCACTTCTGCAAATAGAAAAACACTAATAATTTGCGCTGGCACCTGAACACGCTTTTTGTTACATAATCTGCCAGCTACATAGGAATAATAGTTAAATACAGCACAGAAACAATTGCAGTAATATCTTATTAATTCTTTTGATTGAGTGGCATACAGGAAACTCTAATTGCACTATAGCTTCCCAACGTTTCAGATAGCAGCAGCCAGAATATATATCAGAGGAGACTAACAGTAAAAGCCCAGTTTGGAGCTAAAAGACAAAACAAACAAAAGCACACAGCTTCTACTTTCTATTACTCGGCTTGAAGTTTCAAACAGTAGAAATCTCTACAAAAAGATCCTCTCTTTAAGGGCAAGATGATGGATGGATATCCCTGGCAAATATCTCTCAACACTAAAATTCTAAGTGACAACAAATATATCATATTGAGTTTATTTTAGGATGAATATTTGTTTATATGAGACGAAAATAGTTCATAATTTTCGATATAAAACAAAATACGGTGGACACCCAAAACTGAACGTTCATATGTTGAAGCATGACTCTCACCTCAAAGCTACTTGTAAAATGCAACACAAAGAGCAAAAATGGAGTAACAGAGCATACGTTCCATCATAATATAAAAAGCAAATACACCCTGCAAAAAGAAAAACGACACCAGTAATTTAGCCAACTAAATGATCGAATGCGAAGTAGGTACTTAGAAGGAAAAATCTGCAGCAATGAGGAGGTGCTTCTAAGAATGCAGAAATCTACAACAGAGATCTATACATTACGATGTGTTCAACAAAGAAAAAAACAAGTACAAACAAGAAATATTCGTAATTGCTACAAAAAAGAGTCCTATAAGGATATCTGCTTGCATGTCTCGTTGAATCTGGCCAACTCTCTCAACATGCAACAGTATAAATTCAGAGAAGGAATCTTCGTGGATTACATCCTTAATAACATCCAAGACTAGTCTTGGCAGCGACAGCTCGGAGTAGAATTCGATATAATAATCTCGTGCTACCTGCCTAATAGAGCATAAGGGTGACTACAGGCAGCAGAATGGTCTACCGTAATAATAATAATTAGAGGCTGCCCATAGGAATCGTGCTAACGTGCGATCCTACGGAATGTCATAATGAACTCGGCGCTACATGAAATAAGTAATGTTACCCCAAAAGCACAAGTATTTGCCGACGACTTCCGAGAGAAAATTGGTGCAGCTACCGGATACATACTAGAAAAAGAATGCAGGTGGAGCCTTATTTCGTCCGGCCGACTAGTGTCACCGGTACAAATCAGAACTGCAACATGAAAAAAACCCCAACTATTACTCTGAGAATACACAAATATTGGAGGTGCCTTCCCTCCTCCCGTTCTTCAATACTCGAAGTCACTCAACTACAAATCTCAAGCATACAAAGGCACTGTGTAATGTATTTCTCTCCTTTACTACGTGTTTTCTTGGTGTAACTGGCAGCACGTCCTGATAGCATCAGAGTTTCGCAATTCAAATCCCATTGAGGGTATTGCTCCTTTTCACGTTTTTTTCTCCTAAATAAACCAAATGACTCTGAAATGACTCCCGACCTAAAATGCGGTGGACAATAATGCCTCACTATCAGAATTTGGCAATTGGGCCCTCTCCTAACCAGTTGCCTTAAGGAGCGGAGGATCTACGGGATTGTTTTGCTTCCTTACAGTGTGCCTTCGTGGCGTAATCGGAAGCACGTTCGGCTAGCATCGGGAGATCCGAAGTTCGAATCCCAGAGAGGACAACGTTCACTTTTTGCGTTTTGTGCTTCTAAATAAAGCTAACAGAATCTACAACTGAAACATCTAGACATCATTTTAGATGAGAAACTTAAATGGCTACCCCACATTAATTATCCGAAAGAAAAGGCATGAATTTTTTTCAGAAAATTTGCTAAGGATGTCGATGAAAACATAGAGCAATTTTTAAAGGGGTCAGAATTTTTAAAGGAGAGGGACAACGCAGTTATTGCTCCATCTGTCTGTCATGAAGCACCCAGCTTACCTCCCTTATATCTCAGCATATACAGAACCTTACTCAGTTTTCAAAGAAGGCCCGCCTTGGTAATCAGTAGAGCCTCCAGATGCCATACTAAATCAAATTAACTTGAAAATCACTGCTTGGGGTGGTACTAGAAAGAGCCACAATAACGAAAGTCCTGTCATGCGCAAGAATTCAAATACGCTCCATGGAAGATGCTAAACACGAATTATCAGAAATTAATCTCGTATGCCCATATTCACGAAGCACTGCACAACGAAAACGTTTCTTATTCTCGAAGAACCGAGTCACTGAAGTCAGCATCTATACAGTAAGACTCTAAAACAAATAACGGAGAAATTAACGTTTCTTTGCGAAGAAAAGACAAGATAGTCTTTAGGAAATTCATCAGAACCAGTGAGTTCATTCTTTTAGGCTGAATTGCATACCATTACAATAGCAACAAGGTGGGTCCTCAAACAAACACTGTACTGCCACAGTCCATGCAGATAGCCGTTTGACTTTACTAGACGCCTGCGAAGGTACATTGAAAATGGCACTTTTAGATGACACAAGAAATTGTTCTACCACAGCAACGAAACCATCGTATTTCAAGGGAATAAAGTACATTTGGCCACAGAGATAATGGAATGACTAATCCCCTCGCTATAGCTACAACAACAGGCGAAAGCATCCTTCAAATTACCATCTAAACGTGGCATTTCCCCTAAGCTCAGTACATGTAAGAAATTGGAATTATCGTTGCAGTACTTTTCTTAGTATGCAGGGAACTAGTCTGCTTTCTGGGCACCATAAGAAGTTAAAATTTATTCTGTTCCTAAAAAAGAGGAGGAAGTGAGAGTCACCTTCTTCACACAGACCGGTATATCTGCTTCCATTGCTCAGAAAACATTTAGAAAAAATGTAGCTGGGTAGATTGCTTAATAGCTTGTATCAAGCTAACTCTCTCAGTATAAGCCAGTATGGATTTAGAAAAAGTCACCACGAATTACGACCTTAATAGCATCAAAGATTTAACACGCAAAGTATCTCGAAACAAGGATTAACACAACTGTGGTAACCCGATAAATAAAGGGAGCATTTGTCAATATGTGGTATTCCGACATCATACTATCCTTTCGGAAAACTGGAAGTCGACTTCGAAATAATCAAGTTAATTTCCAGGTATCTGCTTAACAGAACACTAAGTGACCATGGATAATGGAATCTTCTACATTGATATATTGCATCCTTCATCGTCTACATTGATCATTTTACAGGCGGAGATTATGCTTCGGCGTGACCGTACTTAATATCATAACGAACTCGACACCGCAAGAAATAAATAATTCCTCCTCCCTCCCGTCACAAATGCAATTTGATATGCAATTACCCTTACTTTGAGTTGATGCGATTACTCTTACTACAAAATATATTGGCACAGCCTTAGCTTGTCTGGTAGACAGGGCTCATCAGCACTAGATACCCCTGCAGCATGAAAAAATAGTGGCCATAGTGCTAGGAATACCCAAAGACTGCTGCGCCTTCCGCACTGAAATTCATATTAAATTAGAAAAATGCATTGAATACGTAGGAGAAAGAAACGTCGCACATGACTGTTTCCTAAGGGTCACCGTTCAGCTCGATCCAAGGAGAATTTAACATTTAACTTCGTAATCTTACATTGTATATTACTGTAATTGCTTCGGCAGTACATATACTAAAATTGGAACGATATAGGGATTAGCATGGTAAATTACCAATAATTTTTATATTGAATTATTATTGAATTAAGTAATAATACAGTATAAGCAATTTTTATTGAATTTTTAATCAGTAAATGTTTATATGAAACAAAAGAATTCCATACAGAAAGTTCGGCATTAATGAATATTTAATATTATTAGAAATATTATATGTTTGTTTACACTGAATTATTCGCATTTAATTTTGTGTTGAGAATTAAAATTTATTCAATATGGATGTTTATTCTTAGAGAAGCTGGATGACAATTCTGCTTATGATTATCGTACAATTGTTATAGGCATATAGGTAACAGAGCATTTTAAATGCATTCGCAGGTTTCAGTTAATATTTCATATTTTTTATTTCATAAGCATTTTAATTTCTGGAGCATTTGTAGAGTATGTCATTGTCAAGCATGATTAAAATATGAACTTTAAAATAGGAACCCAGTCAAAGGTAAATTATACTAAATAAAATGCCCGAAACTGAAGATTTTTAGATACTTCCAGATAATAAGTTTCTCAATGCTAAGACAAAGCTTTGTGGAAACGGTCTCCCTTCTGTAAGGTTTTGTATGAATCAAATTAAACCTTTTATACAGCCGCCGTGGAGAAAAGTCTCCAACTGTTAAAATAAACGTTATGCGTTTATAAGTACAAAAACATTTAGCATCTTTACATGCAAAATTCATTGCTACATGCATGATTACTACTTTCATGGGACAACAACAAGCTCGATAACGGGAGAAATTAAATTGGTATAGGTTTTGAATAAAACCTTGGTAATCATTAGAGCCTCCCAGACATTCAAAGACAAGATTGATTTCAAAGTCGTTTACAGACATTTTTTTCAGAAGGGAAGAAAAAACAAGAACTTTTGCAAAGATGAGAGGAGAGACAACCATTTTATATGGAAATCAAAATTTTAGATTTTTTTACATTGGCATGTTTCTCTTCCAATTAGAATTCATGCTCTTTGATCCAACGCAGAGTCATCAGTCACTAAAATGAGAAACTATTCTGTAATTTCTCCTTAAATACGATCGAATAATCTTTGATTTCCTTTTGTTAAGATATTGAGAAGCAATCAAAGTCATTACATTCATTCAAATATGTGTGCTAAATTTGCATTTAACTCATTGCATACATGGTGAATATTTTAGCAGTATCAGTTTATGCTGTACAGGCCTTTTAAAATGTTATACGTCATATTTTTTGGACTTTCGCCCTTCTGGAGTTAAAAAATTTTTTTAAATACCTTTTTTTATTTTGAGAAATTTAATTGAAAATAAGTGTCTAGGGTCAATATTTAAAAAACATAATGCTTGTAGCTACCTTTTTCAAATATTCTGTATATTTAAAATTTATCTGTTTCATAGAATTGTTAATTTCTAGATATTAAATATTTCTTTTTCTGACATTTTAAATTGGTGAATCTTTTTGCTCGTATTCATTTTAACCTTTATAAATTTTTCTACGTTTCTAACATTTCTGATTATGAAGGAAGCTAGGGAAAACTATTAACTACTTATGCGTTGTTATTATTATGGCATTCGACTAAACAAGTGAAACTTGGAATTCCAGCACTAGTGAGGTCATCACACTCTGATCTTAATAATTATGCCCACTGAGCCACCCAAAAAACAAAAGATCAAAGGCGAATGTTGTAGACACACTAATTCTTGTAAAATAAGGCACTAGAAGAATATTTGCACTTCAGAGCATAAATTCTTTGAATATGAAATCTGAGAGAAATAACATCTCTTTTCGGAAGAAATACATAAAAGTAATCAGTTTTGTGTTAATGACTTCAGAAGCTTATTTAAAACCGTAAGTAGAGCTTATCTCCAGGTCGTGAAACCCGAGTTTGGTTTATAGACGAAAGTCTGTTTTTAAATCTGAACTGCTAATTTAGATCTTAATTCCTGACTAATCGGTTGAATATATTTCTCCATATGAGAGCTTGGCATTTTTGTGCTGGGAAAGAAATAAGTGACAAATTGTTATTGCACTCAACTGAAAATTGGTTGAAATTAATTCCAAGACTTACAGCATTCTATCTTGATTGTAATTTATATCTTAGAAAATATTCCTTTATGTTTTCTAGCATTTTGTAGAGGTAAATCTGTTAAAAATAATTTCGTATTGAAATGGAATACTACTTAATTCTTTATATCAATAAAATCTGTAAGTTTTCGTATTCGGCATTAAATACATTTTATTTATTTTTAATAACTTATTACTTATCTTGAAAACAGAGTAGAATTTTCTAAAGCATTTAGATGAATTGGAGTCCTGGAAATTTAGATTTAGGATGAGTATTTTGGTTAACCATGGAATATAAAGCTTTAAAGACATGATAATTTTAATTAGAGTTAACTTTGAAGCTTTAATTTATAATGTACACATGCATAATTCCAAACTTTAATACGATAATGATTTTAAGTACTGTTGTTATAGATTAATAATTATACCAATAAATTTCAACTTATTTTTTACTCTACATTGTTCCCATGCGATGGTATTAAAATTTAATTTCGGAAGTTAATTTTAATAAAAATAGTGCACTAATCATATAATTATACACTGTTCGCTTTCAGATTAGAGTTACATGTGAAATTGTATTATACATAAAAAACGCAACAGTGTTACTAAATATAACCATATTTTGTAACATGAAAGTGACCCTTATAAGGTCAATGTATGCTGTTTCATGGAAAATCGCAAAGTAGCAGATATCTATGCGACATTAAAAATTTTTTTAATCACGTAGTATCCTTATCTAAGGCCGGAGATGTTATACTGCCGAGGAAGATTGCTTTCAAGGGACAATAAATTTATGGGCATACCAGGGTAGCTCACAATGGATTCAAACAGGTTATAGATGGAAATCTCCGTAAGATGTCTTCACCACCGGGAAGACAGTATTTCATTTCGTGCTCATTTACACGTGCCAAAATGAGTAGTTCAAGTTTTTGAACATTTCCGAAACGCATCCGCAATGGGTTTCTTGCGCATATGAAGATCTCAATGGACAGTGCGCTGGGGGAAGTAAAGAAATGATGCGAATCCCTCTGGCGTAATGGGCGGCCGTTCAAGTTGGAAAAGCGTCGGAGCGAGAAGGTGACGATGACCCTGATCTTTTGGCTTCGGGGCAGAAGCGAGTGTAAGAAAGGATAATGATGAGTGTCACGTTCTTCCAAATCTCAAATCTGGCATTATTTAGATAACTCTTCATTATCTGAAATTCAGGATTAAAAACTTGAAATCGGTGATTCGAAGAGATCGTCAACCGAATAATTTGAATTTCAGAAATGCGTTGAAATTAGTTTCTCCTGAGCATTTTTTTCTTCCGGACAGCTTATTGTTGAAAGTATCATAATCTTCCAGAGAAGAGGTAGTTTAAATGTCTTCTAGAAATGATTCAATTGCTGTGTTATATTCATTTTTACAATAGCAAAAATTTAGTGTGACATAAATTTTCTGATAATTTCTTAACAGGTTTTAACCGAGATGACTTTATCAAAGAAATAAAAGTTGAAAGTACATTTATTTCTGAAAGCTTGCGTGTCTGAAGAATACCTTTGCTTCTTTTCTTCTTATGAGAAAACCTATCCTTTAACGGATATTATTTCAACATATGAACATCAGTAATCCTTAGCAATACAAAACAACGGATATTTTTCATTAAGTTGGAAACAGTATCGTTTTCGTAAACCAAAGCTGATTGATTATATTTAATATATGCGTTACCTTCGGAAATAATAAAATGTATGAAATTTTCATGTTGGTGATTAATCATTATTTGCTGTCATTGCATCTCTTGTCCGGTCGGTGCGATAGTTAGCGAAGTCAGTTGCAAATTTGGTGACAAAGGGTATGAATAAAGCATAAAAGTTTCTGATTCAGTTCCCACCTTTGAGGATGCATGATATACCGGGAAATCTTCCTGATGATGAGATGTTGAAAATGACTTAAGATTTAAAGCACTGCCGAAGCAATGAATTGGGATCCCGTGCCAGGCAGTTGAGAGGGATTTGAATATCACAGAGCACACGACAGCTATCTGCCTGTACGGGAGAATTGACGTCGTGGAGGACTTTCTAAGAAAACCAGTTCGGCTGCGTGTTATACATTGGAAAATAATGAAAAGTAACTATGTAGCCAGCCGGTTCGCATGTTTTCGAGCTCGAGTCGAACGAATGGTATTCAGCGGTCTTAACTACTTGGCCGCTTGTGCGACTCATTCGGAGGAGGCTCATTATAGCTTGAATAACATTATCTTAAAATTAATAAGGATACTGCATCATTTATATTTATTGCTTAATTGGTAAAATACATTCTAGGGTTCTATATTTATGAACTAGTTATGTTATTATTTTTGCTAAGCTTACATTTTTGCTTTTTTAGTTGATGTATATAACAGACGTACACATTTCTTAAGTAGAAGATTTTGGAAGCGATTGCTGACTATCTCACTACTACTTTCACTCAGCTTTTAGGAATTACTTGAATCGGTTTTAGCCTTCTTAGCCGTATTGTTCACCGTAATCGCCTTATTTGCCGTATTCTTGTTAACACCTTTTAGGGGTCATCTTCTTTCACCTTTGCTTTGAGTCTAAGCGCCATTTGACTCTGCTTGAGACTTACTGGGCCTTTGGAACGTGGAAACGTTTCATCTCACCTCATCTTGCTCAAATTTCGCGGATCAGAGATTTAGGATTATTTTTATTCTTCCTTTTCTTCTGCGATAGTTTCTTCCGTAATCGCCTTTTGTTGATGCTGCTAAAGTTGTTGTACTTCTTCTGAAGTTACTAAAGTTGTTTTACTTCTAAAGTTGCTAAAGTTGTTGCACTTCTTCTAAAGTTCCTAAAGTCGTTGTACTTTTTCTAAAGTTACTAAAGTTGTACTTCTTCTAAAGTTACTAAAGTTGTAAAGTTGTTGTACTTCTTCTAAAGTTACTAAAGTTGTACTTCTTCTAAAGTTACTAAAGTTGTAAAGTTGTTGTACTTCTTCTAAAGTTACTAAAGTTGTAAAGTTGTTGTACTTCTTCTAAAGTTACTTAAGTTGTTGTACTTCTTCTAAAGTTACTTAAGTTGTTGTACTTCTTCTAAAGTTACCAGAAGGACACAAAAATGACATTAAACATTTTTATGTCCCTCTAATAACTTCTTCACAGCTTCATTGTTAACTCCCTAGACCATGGTTTTGTCTAGAGACACAATATCATAGATTTAAAAAAAAAACGACTTAAGAGTCAAAGCCTCTGGCAAACTTTATCTAATCTGGCCATAATTTCCTCCACGTAAAAATTATGGTCTTATATAAGTTACTTGTTGTCAAGCGTTTTTAATGAGAACTAAGCAATGGAGAATATTAAGATGAATTTTGCAGAAAGCGCCTATGTGGGAAAAGTTACCTTAAGACACCTTTGGAAATCATATGTTGCTTATTTGAGTGTTTGTAACTCAAGACATCTTTCGTCATCAGAGGCATTTATTGTTCTGATAAACTGTTCGTGAACTGACTTTTGAGTAAACAGGCGTTCGTGATCCGAAATTTCAATGTAGTTATTGTGCTGCAATTAACATTTAATCTCTCCTGTAAGATACGGCATCTGTTTTCCATTATATAGATTTTGTTCTATCATAATTTTATTTAAAGATACTCTAGAGAGTAACAATTTTGTAGTTACGTCCTAGAAATAGTAAATTGTTTGGATATTGATGATTTAACCTAGTTAAAAAATATAAACGACCTTTTGAGTGAAAAAATATGTGTTTAAGCCAGTTGTGAACTGGTGTTGTGCATAACGCGTTAGCCTGTTCTGCTTATTAATTATACGAATTTCATTACGAGCTTATGGGAAAAATTTTCTTCGTTGTTGAAATTGCTTTAGGTTATAGATAAAGATTTAATTTTCATTGGCTTTTCTCTAAAACTTTCAAGTCTGGCATTGAAAATAACCAAAACAAAATTAAGGTGGGAAAAATGTGAATATTTTGAATATTTTTTATGAAAGAACCACTGGACATTCTGGCCAGTATTAAGAAAGACTTGCAAAAATGAAATCAAAAAAGAGCATTTTAAAAACTCACCACGAAACCGATAAGAAATGGATTCATATTAAATTTTCAAACCCAAGAGTTATAGCGACAATCTAAACGTTTAAAAGTTGCTATTTTACTCCCATTGCTTAATTTCAAACATACAGCAGTGAGACTAACACCGGTACCTATGTAAATCGTCATTTCTCTCAGAAACCACAGAAGCTCTGGTTTTTTGGTTCACTCTATTGCAGCAAAGCGCACGCGAGGGCTATCTGCCAAAGAGAAGGAAGACCTTTCGTGGAGGACTTTCTAACGTAAACTGGTTTGTATCCACGTTACACATAGAAAACCACAGAAATCTCAATGCAGCCAGCCCGTTCGTCGGATTCGAAACCCAGCCGCTCTGTCAGTGTTCAGCGACTTTACCATTCGGCCACCGGTGGGCTCCAGAAGTTGTGGTATCGTTTTGTTTTGTATTTCAATCATTTAATATCCGAAGGAAATGTACAAAATTGTGCGGTATTACTTATTTAATTCAGTGTTCAATCCTTGAAATCCGCAAACACTAATAAGCGAATAATCGTGTAAGCTTGTGAATAGAGACGTAAGACTTATAGAGGGTTAACTACCCTTTATTTCTCAGAATAAATATGACACAATCAGTTCCTAACTCGGAACGTACAGCAAAGCCTTCACTTGGGCTTGAACTTAAATGAATATAAAATTAAACTTAACTAAGCTTAACTAAAGCTGATTGAAAGATATAGCCGAAGCTATCAAGATTCCAAGTAGTTGGCCCCTAAATCTTAATTAAGTCGGCGAAGCCAAACAAGGGCCTAAAGTTTGGCCGAGCGTAGCAATAGCTTAGAGAGACGTAGCCAAAAGGCAAACGCGGGCTAGGCGGGAACTCAGGCACTCTCTCGAAGTCGGTGAAACATCGAGTTTCACATCATTTAGAATTTACTCATTAGAATTTACTCATTTACATTAACTGCGTTTCTGAAATTACATTCTGGTAGGAAATTGTAAGCTGAAAATAGAAAGATAGGAAAGATGCAAAAACTTAAAATAACTGTTAATAAAATTAGGATTAACCTTACTAGATCTGAGGAATAGAGAAATTGTATGATACGGAGAATTAACGGAAAACGAAAAGTTTTTCTTAATTATATATATATATTCGTGTGTGTGCTTTTGTGATATTGAATTTAGTTTGAGAACTGAAAACTGAAGGTCTGTGAAAAATGTGCAAATAAGCTCCTAAATAAAAAATTAAAATAAAAAAATACCAGTAGTCAAATCTAAACATAAATTTAGTATGCGTTAAAATTAATATCCGTAAGGTATGGACTAAAATTAAATCTAATTAAAACTTACGTTCATTTGTAAGGATCTTAAGTTTGACTAACGTTTATTTTATTTTAAAACTTTACTATCATTTCTTATTTTCCCCTTCCGGTCAGAATAAACGCGTGAATATGTTTATGCAAATTGTACTTGCTAATGCTTAAGTATTTAACTTGTGCCTTTTTTGCCAAGAGCAGAGTAGAAGGGGAGAGAGTGAGCCTTGTATATTGAAATTAAATTGGTATAGATATAAAAAGAGATAACTATCCTATAATATTTAGATAACAGATGTGTAATACTAAAAAAAAGCGAAAACTTTTATTGGAAAAATTTTTATATTTTACCTACTTTTGTATCACGTTTGACTACGTTATTTAGTTTTCTTAGTGAAAGTACCAAAAAAATTTCATTGATTTATGTTTCGATATTTCATATTTTTGTGTTTTGCTCTGTAGGCACATTACGCAAAATGGGTATGGAAAAAACATGCATCCATAACTGAACTATTAACTCCGAAACAAACGTGACTAATTGTAATAACGTCAAAAACAAAATGAGGTGTTTGGGCGTCACCCCATTATACGTCATAAACTGCCTAGAGGAAAGATAATAATGTAGCAATGTAGTACAAACAGTTTAGGAATGTCATGAGTCGTTTCTGGAATGCTGTATTATAAACGTTTACTCTAGTTTGTGTGATACATTACAGCGTATTGCAAGACTATAATAAAATTAGAGAATCAAAAATGAGAATTAGATGATATAATTGATAAAAATAGTTTTATTTCTATAGAAACAGCTGGAAATTTTGACTTTTCGTTGACCACTTTTCATTTGTTTGATGCTGAAAATGCATTAATTTAATACCAAAATTAAGTATACACGGGTAGAAGATTAAGAGAATTAGGAAGTTATGTCTATTTTTACGTGACGTATTGAGCCAAAGTTACTAATTATGCAAATATTCAGAGTTGAGTGCATAAGCATATACGTGCGTGTCTGAAAAGCTGTGATTGTGGAGGGAATCAAGCTCACTGGAGGTTTTCGACGATTTATGCACTCGAATTCCTTCACGACGTTCGTGGTGATTTTTGCAAAAGTTGGGTAAATTTTATAAGGTACCAGGTAAAATGAGTAGCCACGAACATATGAATGACGGAATGCGGTGGATAATTCTCGGTAGATGGGAGACAAGCTAATCACAAGCGCAAGATGGCTAAAGAGCTCAACTTAACGCTCGATTTCGTCTGCAGTCTGTGGGAATAGTTTCAGGACAGTGGATCTATATCGAGAAGACCTGAACAAGATCGACCAAGATCCACAATGATGAATGAGGATCACTATTTGGCACAGCGCAGGGCTTCTGAAGCTTCGCAGCTGTTATGTGCGCTGTATGCTGTCACTGGGACGCGAGTTTCATGATCTACAGTTTCTCAAAGGCTTCATAAGGCAGGGCTGTATGTTAGAAGACCCGCTGTTTAATTCTCGCTCACTGCAGCACACAAGAAATAGCGTTTAGTATGGTGCAGACAGCATGTATCTTGAACTAGACTTTAGAGAAGCATGAAGCTTTTTACAGTGACTCTCGAATCAGCCAGGACACTGATTCTCGGCATACCTGTATTTGGAGAGAGTCTAGAACATGATACAATTCCTCCTTTATCAGGGTAAAGGATCATTACTGTGATGGAGGTGTAATGGTTTGGATAGGTATTATGTTGGACGGCCGCACCCCCTGCACGTGTTTGACAAAGGCTTCCTGATTGCTATGAGGTACAGAAAGGAGATATTAGAGCTATATGTTCGATTTTTCAGGGGTGGGGTTGTTCATGGGTTCCTGTTAATGGACGACAACGCTCGTCTCCTTAAGGCTCAGTTGGTCGACGATTATCTGAAAAGTGAGGATATTCATTCCATAGAGACGCCAGCCAGATCTCCTGATCTATGTAGCATGTCTGGGACGCTCTTGTGAGGGCACATCCCGGAACTGAAAACTGGCTTGCTGCAAGACTGAGTTCTACTGCCAATGAAAGTACTTCCCAACTTCCTCCTGTCCAGTATGACGTCTCGCTGCACGATCTGTCTGACTGTGAGAGGAGACCATACCCCAAATTGCTCATTTTTCGTTCAATATCACAGTGTTTATTTCGGACATCTCTGCACTATGAGCGTTACAGATAATCATGCGTACATAAAATGGTTTTTGAATGGTACATCTCTTTCTCCGTTGTTAATACCGTTGTTGACATAATGTGTAACTTCTCTTAATTTTGTACACGAGTGTATTTTAGTGGCAGTTTTAATATTTGATGACACATGTCAGATTAGAAAGCAGCATCTTAGTGATTGGTATATCTTCACTTGTTTTCACTTATGTTGTTTCTTTAAGAAGTGGTCATTTGTGGGAGATTTTCCTGTGTTAGGTGAAAGATGAACGAAGCTGTTAGAGACGAAGGTAACTGTTTTGGTTTTCTTGAGAACATAATTAAATGTAAAGAACAATGATTATATTTTGATCAGATGGTGGTTAATGATTTTGAAACTGATTACCGAATTTTTTGTTGCACTGAAGATACCAAATCCTACATTGCAACTCTACTGGATCTTGACCAGTGTTATTGAATCGTCATATTTTAGAATAGTTATGCCAAAAATCGGTTCTAATAAATATCTGTTCATTATAATCAATCTCTGCTATCAGATTGCTTTTAGACACGGTCAGGCATTGCGAAACTTTGGAACAACTGCAAATGGACGTTGAAAACCGTTTTGCCCAATAACTGATGTGATTAGAGAAAGTATTCGTAAATAAACTCTAGGCGGAAATATCATCCCGGACGACTCTTTGATAAAATGTAAGCTGTTATTAAATACAAATAATCAAACAGAGTCAGCGTCGGAATAGATTTCTTTAATCTTGAGTTGAGGGTACGCTTTCGTTTGGTGTTTGCCGGCGATTCATTAAAAGAAGTCGCGGAAGTGAAAAGTGTTAACCTTGCAACAACAAACAAAAGGTCATTGCCACCCAGGAGGAAAGAAAACAATAGGATGCAAATGATGCAAGCTGCACTTTAACTCCAAATTAAATTTCATGGTAAAAAGAATACATGAGTTCTGTTTGGTTTTCTTTAAGAATCAAATTAAAGAAAAACATTTAAATAAAAAATTAACCAAAAAATGAGAATTGCTCTGCTGTAAGCAAATAGAATTTTATTTAGTTGTTAAATTATTCAGAAGCACCCAGAAAATAAATTAAAAGTCTCTGCAACAAAATTATATCGATTCATTTTCAACAATCAGAAAAAAAAGTAATATACGCTTATTGTTGTTACCAAGCTCACTTGTCTGGCAAAGGTAATCACAAGCCCACGAAATTCGTCGTGGCTAGGAGTCACATCCGACTGTCGTTGGCAAGAGCCTTGAGCACCATATAGATGACAGCCCGACTTTAGCTCAGTTCCGCCCCCCAATTTTGAAAGACAACACCCCGGGGAATGGCTAAAACCGTCTAGAAGAATAACTAGAAGATCTAGAATGTGTTGGGATGGCTCTAGGCTCTCCCACCCCTCTTCCCCTACTATCAACCTCTCAAGAGGATTTTTGTCTCGCCGCATATTTACAGTTTCCCTATGCCGCACAGGCACTATAAATTTACAAACATCCATGCCTTCTCCGGGATTCGAACCGGAGCTCTTCGGTGAGGCAGTCTGTGTCACTAACCATTATCCAGTCTGGGCGGCAATATGCGCTTATTAATTAAGATATGAAATGGAGCAAAGCCCTGTAAATGATAACAGCAAATAAGGAAACTATAAAAACATCCGTTTGCTTCAGTTTAAAATAAACCCAATGCTCAAATCGAAGAAAAGGCAAATTAAATGACGCTGTAATCAAAATAAAATGACTTTTATATATAAAGAGTCATTGAATTTAAAAATGAAAAAAAAATTGAAAAATACATTATCATTTAATATATCTTCTTCACATTGCGGAAATGCTTTTTTTGATAGCCTAAAAATCGTGCTAAAATCTGGCTTCTATCATAGTTGGAGACTTGCACTTACTTCCTGGCTATACATTATTCATACCTCATTTTAGCAAAAGCCTATTTCCTCTGTGCGTAGAATAATGTAAAAAATGCGAAGTGTCAAGACAAATCACATCAGAATAAATTGAGCTTTGAATTCAGTGTTTACTGCTGGAAAACTGTATTCATAGTATGACTCGTTTATTTAACAAACATTATTGTTACTTAGCTTACAGCATATTTCTCAAAATTCACGTGCTAATTGCCGTTGCTTAATTTTTTAGTAAATAAAATTTTTAGTGATATTATTTTAGTAAATAAAATTTTTTAGTAATATTATTTTAGTAAATAATATTTAGTAATACTTAGTAAATATGTTTTAGTAAATTAGATTAAAATATCACGTAACAGCAGTAAAAAGAATGTATCAAAAAGTTAAAAGTTTAGAAAAAGCATTATGTTGGTTATCACTCATGCAAATATCTTCAAATAAGCCTTTTTTTTTTAAGAGCAGCCAACCTTACTCTCAGTTAAAGATTAAGGTAAACAGGTTAAAGATTAACCTATTTAATTCTATAAGTTATGTTATTTGGAAAAATAGCAGGTGCATTATTTCAGGATATGTTCGTGAAAATTAATTTGGTGTTAGAAACATCTTGAATTAATTATAATGATGATGCACATGTTTATAATTATCAAATAGATATATTGTAAACTAAACGCAGTTTAAAGTATGTAAGTTATCTGTACTACTGAAAGACTATATTGACATGTTTTTATTGCTTTTAAATGTTAACCAGTTATAACTTTAAAGACAAATCACGCATTTTATATCACACAGAACAGCAAAATTCTGGAATTCTTTTCGCCAGGTACCGTTTAAGATAAAAAAACTCTTTTGTGTCTCTCAATGATAACAATGATAATGCATGAATTAAAAGTAACAAAGACTTCGATAAAAACGTTTGTAACATAAAAACCAGGATTTAATAAATGTTGTGTGACACTGTATGAAATGTAATAAATATTCAGACATTAAGTGAATTGATTTAACAAACGTATCAGAAACAGGTTAGAATTAAGATTAGATAAAACACCTTGTTATTTCACATGCAAAAATCTGCCTCGTGAGTTTTTTAGTCTTATGTTCTCGGAAAGTAAAGGGCACGAATAAAACAAAATTCCACCTATTCGCCACTTTCCCCCCTCCCATTAATTGCGGAAGTAAATAGCAGGGTCAAGTTCTTAATTTCAACTACAAACTGATACGAAATATTCTGAGAATTTGGTATAAGATAGATCAGCGTAACATGTTTACTCCAAGGGAAGACACTAAATGCCATTTTGGTTTTGCTTCAGCTCACAGAAGCATACCAATTAAAGTATACCTTTAATACTGTCAACATCAACGTTCTTCTGGCAATTGATGAGCATTTTAATTCATTTATCCGCATTCTCAACGACCAGGTCTCAAGTTTTGCTTCACTGATTAAAATGAAATCGATAAGTGCGAGAACAGGAAACTACTACTCTAATCAAATTACCTTCGTCAACCCTATGTGGTACTAAAATCAACAAATCAACATTCTTTTTGAATAATGATGTGACATTAGTTAGAATTTTTAGTGAAAAATGAATACATAATATTGTTGTAATAAATTATTTAACCCTCCGGACTTCGTTGAATTTACTCAAGGAAATTGGATATTATATATATTGTTTTCCGTTAATGTTGGTGTGGCAATTTGTGAAACCAGATGATACAATAGAGGACTACCATTTTTTTAAACGCAAACCTTAGCCATTGGTATAGTGTAGAATGTAATATAGCATATAGAATAACATATCCTACATTAGGACTCATGACATAACTGTTCCTCAGAGTTAATTATCGTACATCCACAAAAGAGTTCCCAGAGTATAATGTCCTCTTCTTATACAGTTAAGCAATCATCTGAAGAGGCGAACTGCGCGAAATTTTTCTTTACCAAGAATCCCTCGATCCCTCCTTTTCTCTGCAAAAGATTTCTTCCTGAATTTGAAAACACGCATTTATTGCATTCTGAGGTAGGTCATTAATGTCAGGTGAATTTTCTATTGATGTTTTTACAAAGTAAAGTTCTTATGTTTGAAGGGAAACTTTTCTTAAGAAGTGAACCAAGGGATATTTTTCTGAAGAAGTGAGCCAAGAGATATTTTTCTGAAAAGAAACAAGTTTTAGTCGGAGCAAATTCGGTCGTGCACTCAAGAGCATCACTCCCTCTTTCTCAGGTTAATTTAACCATGCATGCCGTAATGCTCACTTTCATGATTTTTTCCGTCTTCTGCTTGCTCACTTGGAGCACATGTCACTTTCGCGCCCATCTCGGCATGACCGCCTCTTTAACCTTATTAGGCATGTCGTAAAAAACCTGTATTGCATCACTTATTTTGCGAGGCAAAAATGACTAGCTGAAAAAGAGAAATAATTATGTTCGTACATGAATTTACTCCTGTTGCAGCAGGTCTTGTGAGACGTTTTGGCAAAGTCAAAATAGAACTACAACAGGAGTACACAGCAGTTGGAGTTTGACCTTTCTTTAAGAGGATTTTCTGTGTAAGATTTCAGTCCAGAATCTGCCAAAAGTTTGTGGGGTTTTACTTATTTAATTCAATATTCAATCTTAGAACCCCACAACCACTAAGAAGAGAATAATCGCTTAAGTGGGTGAATAAACACGTAAGACTTACGAAGGGTTAACTACCCTTTATTTTTCAGAATATTTACAATCAGTTCCTAACTTGGAACGTACACAAAGTCTCCACTTGGGCTTGAACTTAAATAAGTATGAAATTAAACTAAACTAAGCTTAACTAAAGCTAACTAAAAGGTATAGCCGAAGCTATCAGGTTTCTAAGTAGTTGGCCCCTAAATATTAATTAAATCAGCGAAGCCAAGCAAGGGCCTAAAGTATGGCAGAGCGTAGTATCTAAGAGAGAACGTAACCAAAAGGCAAACGCGCGCTAGTCAGGGAATCAGACTCTCTCTCTCTCGAAGTCGGTGAAACATCGACTTAAACAGTACTCTTACTCTTTCATTTACCTTCTGGTAGGAAATTGTAAGCTGAAATTAGAATGATAGGAAAGAAGCATAACTTAAAATAACCGTTAATAAAATTAGAATAAACGTTACAAGTTTATGAATACTTTCTGTCTAATGAATTGTATCAGATTTTGATTTGCAGAATACTATACCATAACTAACTGTTACAGCATATATTTTCCAAATTAAGCATGGCACGATTTTCCAAACGTCTATAATGAAACGGAGCCAAACTGTTCAAAGACTCGTTATGCAGCAAATCATTAGCTTCAGCTCTATACTAAATATATTATGTTAATTTCCTGAAATAGTTTGCTTTGGAGAAGTATTTCTGCTTTTGAAAATATATAATCACATAGTTGTTACTTAAAAATAAAGGAAATATTACATAATTACACATTACAAATAATTACACATTAAATGCGCACACATTTTACCAGTTGAACGCATTTTGAACAGTTAGTAGCACAGCTTATGTAACTTTTATCGAAGCTTTGGCCTCAGAGAGACAAATGAAATCCTACTCTACAAACTGGCTAAACTGTTATGTCAGAGGTCATTTCATAAATGAGTAACCATTTTGCTATTTACAACAGGAAAACGTGAAACATCAACTACATTCTCGCCATAGATCATTTACAGTTCTGAAAGCGTTCTATTCTATCTGATGACAGGATTTATCTGCAAATTACATACTGAATCACCGGATACCATATGCAATCCTGAATTAGATTTTGAATTTAAAATTATGTGTTTAGAAGTAATTTTTACACTCAGTGAAAGAAAAAGGCTATATAATAATACTATTGAGTTGAAACATAAGTAATGGCCGTTTTTTTAATTTAAAAATTTTTATTTTAAAAAAACAAAAAACAGTAAATTAGTCAATAATATCCAAGTTCTTGGACTTTTCCCATAGAACCAAGATGTCGAGCTATAGTCATTTGGCTGCAACCCATTCGTTCGGCTAATTCTCGAGTGGTTTGACGCGCGTCTTCGTGCAGAAGGTGATTCAAATGCTCTTCATTAAACTCATTTGGTCGTCCGGAACGAGCAGCGTCTTCGAGGTCAAAATTTACACTTTTGAATTTGGCAAACCAATTTCTTGTCGTTCGTTCAGGCATTCACCTTCTCCATACACTTCACAAATCTCTCGGGCAGCTTCTGCAGCATTGGCGCCCCGATTAAATGCAAAAAGAAGAGGGTGTCGAAAATGCTTATTTTT
Source organism: Stegodyphus mimosarum (assembly GCA_000611955.2). Lineage (NCBI taxonomy): Eukaryota > Metazoa > Arthropoda > Arachnida > Araneae > Eresidae > Stegodyphus > Stegodyphus mimosarum. The sequence goes on from KK112177.1 coordinate 222,658, forward strand.
GTCGACTTGACACTCCATTTTAATGATCTGAAAAATATCAAAAATGAGCGCAGACAAAAAACTCAAATACGCCATCTTGCAGAGGGAAAGATTCTCTTCCGAATAACACAAAACATTACGCCAATACATTTTATTTTTACCGCGTAATTTTAAACCATATACGGCCATTACTTATGTTTCAAACCAATAAATTAGAATTATGTAAGAATAACTTTATTAAATAAATAGTAAATAGAAAAAGCAGAAAACTTTTTAACTTAAATTTTCTGCTCTTACTATTTTCATTTACAACATAATGCCTATAATGCGGTTTGTTACATTTCCTGATAATAAAAATTTCTCTGATTCCTATATAGTACTATATAGCAAATAATATAACTGTAATGGCTACTTGAGCATTTTACAAACATTTGAAAGCGCAATTAAACCGTGTCGAAATATTTTTCATAAATTGTTAATGCCTGATGTATACTGAAATAATATATCTTTGGTACTAAACGAGTATGGTGACCCATTTCTTGGGTTTCTTCAATAAAAGTAGTAGAAAAGATAAAGACAATGAGATTCGAATCAGCACCAGTACTGTGTATATGCATTGAAAAATAAAACAGCATGCTTAAAACAATGTAAGTAAATTATCGAAGAAACAGAAACAAGAAGAGGAAGCCAAATTACTCCAGTGTTAAAGCTTAGATTCTCTTCTTGTCTTTCCTTTTCACTCCTTTCTACGAGCTCTCCGCCTTGATAACTGAATTAGGTAGCTATCAACATTGATTGTTTCCCCCTTATTCTCAAATTTACTTTTCTATGGCTAATTACCAAATAATAACATGTTTTCACGCAGTTAATTAATATTCATAGGAAACCTATAAGAATGGTTCTCTGATGTACTACTTTTACCAGATTTCGTTGCATAGATAAAGAAGAAAAGTAGATTTTATAGCAAAAAGAACATATGTGTTGTTATGACAATAAAATAAAATACTTGTATTGCATTAGAATACGGAGTACAGAAAAAGTTTTAAATACATTATGTAAGAATAACCATGTTAGATAAGAATACAGAACAGAATATTATTGAAACAAACAAACTGCGCATTTTTAGCACTTTCATTCGATTTTAGGCCTACATTATTGTAAGCTTGGAACTTCTAAGATATTAAAACTAACTTACAACTCCTTCTTCACAAACCCAACGGCTTACTATAAGAAGTTATGTCTAATGGTTATTAAGTTATCATCGCTCTTCTGCTTAACTATTGATATACAAGATAAATCTCAAGCTAAAATCTAATACAAAACTTTATTAGCCATGACTGGCGAATAACAGAAGTGAAATAGAAACAAATTGAACTGTATTACATCTTGTCGACACAGAACAATAGTTTCTGGCGAGCATGCTAACGTTAAGATGTGATTTCAACAATACAGCGTGACCCAAGCTAAACTGAGTCCAAAGAAAGTACAGACTGCATGAACTCTAAGGCCATACTATGTAAGATGGCTTAGAATAAGCCGAACCGAACGTGGGAGACTTCGCTTGCTTTGGGTTTGATTTATCTTGGACCACCTGACGAAAACTATTTTTTTATTATTTTAGAAAGTTTGATTTAATTACGGCGACGTACATAATGGTGTCCACCAAAGGGAGGGATGTCCCATTGAGGACATTAAGGAAAACTGACTCGTATTCACTTTACACACAGGGAAAACCACGAAAACGCCCATGCAGCCGGCATTCAACCCGAACCAAATTAATGATTATAAAAAACCTATTCGGCTCTGCAACATATGGGGTTGGAATGGGAACTAGTTAACTTTCTAATACTCATCGAACTCTACCAAGCCTTCGATAGTTCTAAATTCCTACTTTGCGACAGCTGTTACAGCAAGATATCAGTATTCCGAATATAATTCCACTGAGTTCCCAGTTAAGATTACATTTTAATTTTAAGCTATGTCGCCGCAGCAAAATTTGTATAAATCTTTGGTCTAAGCAAGTATAATGAGGAGTCAAGGTACATAAGAAAGGAATTAACGGAGCGCTAAAACTGTTAGTAAAACTTAAATCATAAATGTTACATGCTGACCCCAGGAAACTCAAATAAACTAGATAAAAAAAGAAAGAAAAGAAAATCTGGAAGAGTTTAGAGTTTAACGTTGCACCAGAGAGTTTATTAATGTTTTTTAAGCTCTCGTTGAGCTCACAGATTACCAGTCTTCTCTTGGACTCCCGCTAAGACAACATTTTTGGCTTATTATCAAACATCATTTGTTTCACAGTTACGCCATATACAATTCAACTGGAAAATCACCATTATTTTAAAAGCAGCAAATGTTTAGGGTTCCCGATACAGTGTTAAGTATCGTAATTAATGTTTTCAGTCTTTTCCCAGTCATCATATCAATATTCAGTTTTCTTTTGTTAAGATGACTTATGCAACTCTTTTGGCGCTTTTATTATTAACTTTTTGTCTTTTTAGCATTATTTATTAAACATCGCTTTTTTCGCACTTACGACACAAAAATTTCAACAACAAAATCACAAAATATTTAAAAACAGGGTATTCTTAGAATTATCAATCAGTTTTCCATTTTTTATACTATTCGATGTATTACTTCTTAAATAGTAACACACGGCGATAACATCATTTTATTTGGAAAGTAATTGGGACCGGACCAAAAAAAAAAGCGTCTTCAGATTAGCGGCCCTTCCGGTGCTAATCTACAGTATTAATAATACCTGTTGGAAATATTAGGTGGCTACTTTTTGAGCAACGAAGAGAAAAAAGCAGATTGGGTTTCAGTTAAAGTTTCAGTTAATAAAGTATGGTACTGGCATGTAATAATATTTGTTACAAATGCTATTATATATAATACATTTATCCTCATGTCAGTACTTTTCATGAGAAAATAATTATCGTGATGTTTATATGGAATGAAAAATTTAATTATGTAATTTTAATAACATTCTTCCCGTGTGTGTATGTCTCCTACCTTCTTCGCATGCTTCATGGTGCAATGGTCAGCACGCTGGGCGCGTATTCGAGAGGTCCATGATTCGAGTCCCAGCGAAAACATTGCTCTTTTCTTCAGTTTCCTGACATTTAGAAGTAACCTAATATCTCTACAACTGGCGCCCGAACTAAAAAGATGAGATGGTGGATGATGATTCTCCACCACCGAAATTTGGCGATTGAGGTCTCCTGAGCCCCAGTCGGCCTTTAAAAGGTGAAGTATATAAGGTATTTCTCCCACCTTCTTCGCATGCCTTCGTAGTGTAGTGCTCAGCAAGATGAGCGCTTATTCCAGAGGTACGTGGTTCGAGTACCGGCGAAGACATTGTTCATTTTTCATCTTTACCGCTTCGAAATAATCTAAAGTCTCTACAAATTCATTTACTAATACGTAGTTTTAGCTTAAAATTAGTTATTCTATCAGATGCATTTTTTTTGCATAAAGCAATCGTATTTCTCAGATTTTATTGTGAATATTTGTACCTGTAATTTTTTCTCTCATTAGCGTTTCATTTTAAATTGGCAATGATTGTGTTGCTTACAACATTTATATTGTTTTGTGTTGTATAAGACGATATTGATGAAAGTATTAAAAGATAGATGACTCTTTTGTAAACAGAGTACATAATTTTACAATATCGAATAACACAATAATTTGCTACAGATATATTATCGATTTTCTACGATTTTCTTCTTTGTTCGAATGCAACATGTAATATACACTTAAATTTGTACAAAAATATGGGTTAGTGGAATGAATTTCGTCTGGATGTTGACTGCCGCGCATTTCGTGTTAAGTCGAATTTTAATTGCGCGTCACATACCCTTTAGCATAATGAAACGTATTTGCAACATTTAAATAATTCAGTTCTTTAAACATTTTTACTTATACTTTCATATAAACAATGCGGAACTATCTCGACAGTCTACAAAATGTACCTGCTTTTGAGATTCTCAGAAGAGAGCTTCATTGAATTTTCTTCATAAAGAAGATAGACAGTTTGTAGAGATCATCAGGCTTTTTATCAAAGCAGGAAATGTGAAAAATCAATTGTAGCATTGCCAAGATTCAAACCGTGGATGCTGAACATACTAAGTACTTACACCACGAGAGTACGCATGGGGAATGCCGTAATTTCTCACAAGTCTCCTTGGAAATCGTCATTCTATTGTGCATTTTCATGACTGATTTTAATGATTCGAGTGACTGACTTCGAAGAATGATTCGTTACTGATTCTGCTGAATTATAATGATTTGAATTTCTGTACGGAAGCTTTTAGTCCCTCAAAAAATAATTTGAAATACGTCGGATTTATCAGAATTGGAGTGTAGTATGTCCATAACCCTGTAAGGTTTTTCCTAATTTTATTAACAGTTATTTTAAGTTTATGCATCATTCCTATATTTCTAGTTTCAGAGTACAATTTCCTACCAGAATGTAATTTCAGAAACGCAGTTAATGCAAATGAGTAAATAGTAGTATTTAAGTCGATGTTTCACCGACTTCAAGAGAGAGCCTGAGTTCCTGACTAGAGTGCGTTTGCCTTTTGGTCACGTCTCTCTAAGCTATTGCTACGCTCGGCAGTACTTTAGGCCCTTGTTTGGCTTCTCCGACTTAATTAAGATTTAGGGACCAACTACTTAGAATCTTGATAGCTTCGGCTATATCTTTCAGTTAGTTTTAGTCAAGATTAGTTAAGTTTAATTTCATATTCATTTAAGTTCAAGCACAAGTGGAGGCTTTGCTGTAAACTCCGAGTTAGGAGTTGATTGTATCATATTTATTCTGAGAAATAAGAGGTAGTTAACCCTTCTTAAGTCTTACGTCTCTGTTAACACACTCAAGCGATTATTCGCTTATTAGTGTTTGTGTGGTTCAAGGATTAAACACTGAATTAAAAACCCACAACCCCATGTTCTTAAACTAAAGTTTTATCCTAGGCTAAGCGCTAGGCTCAAAACTTAATGTAGTAGATAAACCAGCGTCTTGGCGTATGAGTATGGAATATTTAATTGAATTGAATTTATATACTTTTATATTATTCGTTCCCCAATTTATATGATTTATGAATTTTATATTAAGTAGAAGAAATGTGTTCCAAGTTAAAGCTCTTTAATTCAATTAACTCAACTAAAAAACTAAGCTGAACTTCCGTCTTTAAAAAAAAATTAATCAACGAGAAATCACGAAGTCCTCAAAGAGTGCAAGGCTAGGTACAAATCTATTGTTGATTGATTTTGATAGGCTTCATGCACGATTTTATTTTTTAAACTTCGTACGCTTGAGATGAGCGTATCCTTTGTCAAGAAGTGGTTGAGTGATTGATGGATCCTTTTCATAAATAGCCATCTACGTAGTTGTTTTCGTCCTTACTACATCATTTTATTTCCAAGCCTTGTCATAATAATCTCATCACATGACTTCATTGCACTAAGAAACTATCCATTTGAAGTAGACAACAACAGCACCATCGGGCTATCTGTCTCACAGAGCACAGAAACAACATCAAAGAAATAATATAGTAGGTATGATGGGTAATTGTTATTTCGCTAGTGGTTTTAGTTCGAAAGAGAAGATGGAGGTTTTCAAGGAGGCTTTAAGTCTGCTTTTATAATCATCATAAACTAGAAGTTTAATAAAGTTATTTTGTACTCATTTGAAGGCTTAAAATGCAATATGCTGGAAAGAATATCAATGTTTATGGTACACAGATTTTTTACATTATATGAACATAAGATACATTAATATAATAGTAATAAAATTACAGCAAATGTTCATTGTTCTTTAATTCATACATTAATCGAAACTAAAATGATTTAAAATTCATAAGGATTGTAAATATACCACATATTTCTATGCACCAAAAGCCTCATTTGAGTATTCTGAAATTGTTATAAATAAAACTGCATTATTTATAATTTCGCATTTGATATTATATTAAAATCACGAGTACTAGGAGCCACTTTTTAAGGAAGTTCATAGAAAGCCAAAGAAGAAATTATCTGATCTCATTGTTTAAATGAATAATTTCTAATTGTCCTTAATACAGTTTTAAAACAAAAGGATTGTTGATAATATTTTTCTTTATATGAATAAGTTTTATAAATTTGATGAATTAATGTATGTAATTCCTTTAAGTGAAATTTTGTACAATTATTGCATCAAGAAATTTTGTAAATTCAATTACAAATCTCGTGCATGATGCTATTAACAGTATCGCAAAAAACTATTTTACTTAATTGCAAAGAATTTATCTAGATATAGATATGAATTATTATATCCATATCTATCTATCCACCTAAATCTATATCCATACTTATATATACTGTATTTCCTGGCGTAATTTTCCCTTTGTTCATGTCCACGTGATGATTGTTTTTTTCTTGCTAATAAAACTAAATCCTCACAAAGTACTTTCTAAGGTCATGACGAAACGTTCCTTTCTAACCGTTAGACTTTATGCCAATTTAATACCAGAAACGGATAATTACAGCGGAGCAAACATTTGAATGCTAGTGCTGAGTTAGCTACACATTTACGTTCCCTAATTACTTACGTATGATACGAATATAAGCAGTTGGTATTTTTTAAAGCAGAAAGGGAAAATAACCAGATTATTATGCAGAATTAAGAGTTTATTGCAAATCAAAGTTAGATTTTGGTTTATATATTTTTTATATTACGTGCATACGCTCTTATTGTTGTAATTAATAATATATTAGAAACCATTCATAGTAAATGGATAATGCTCAATCAACGTGTTTTCCTATGACGAACAAAAAATTGAAAAACAAATTGCCAAGCATTTTTAAAAAAATAACATTCGAATAATGAATTATTTATAAAAAATGTATTCAGCATTCTCGTGATCATTTTTTCCCCTTGACACATGCTTCACTTGGTCTCTTTCATTGCTGGTCTCTTCAATGCCATTCCTTTCTACAAAACATTTTCTAAAGCAGCTTGCAATTCAACCGCCAGTTTTAATACTTTGGGAGGAAAAGACGTTTTACTATTAAATTTATCGTTCTTGCTTTTGCACATAATTAAAATTAATTTTTAAGTGCTAAGTAATGGCAAGTTTTTGAATCATACTCGACTTTTACCTTTAGTTATTTTTTTTTTTGTCCATAAAAATTAATGTCTGTTTGGGAAACGTTAATGTTTTATTTTATGTGTTATTTGAATTGGTAATTTAACTTTTCTGTCATTATTTTCATGAGCCATTTAACATGAAATGTAATAAGGTTTCTTGTTTTCGGAATGATTAGATGCTTCTTTACGTGTTATAATGGTTGGATTTTTAATATTTTTTCTTTTTATAATAATGACTTTCTATATCGGAGCTTCAAACCCTGGAGACCTATTTCTCACACAAGAATAACAGACTATGAATTACAGACTTTGACATGTTTTATACAGTAGGTTTCTCTTTCACTTTCATTGAGTGAAATGTTAACGTTAACCTATGCGGAGGAGCCAGTTTTGGCCGTTTTCAATCTTTTGCTTCTAAATATTGTATGAAATAATAATACCCGATTTCTTACAAACTAATGCACATGGTTAACAAGTAAGTTTCAATTATAAAATATCATGAAAGGTTTTTAAGAATCGAAAAATGATATTCTGATGTGTTTGGATGTATTTCCGAGCAGTTAGTTTAGCCTAGGCGTAAACGTAAATAATAAGCAGAGGGCTACGTGATAGTGTTGCTTGCGACTGAATGCACACAAATCCGATTATAATTTGATAAAGAGAAATTATTTTCGCCAAAGAAGCTTTAAAAAACACTTCACAAAGCACTTTAAAGTTTGGAACTTTCTACAAAAGTACTCGTACAGCTCTTCTTAGTATCACAGAACGCAAGCAATAGTTACACTTCAAACTACTAAGAAAGTTAAACATAACGCAAAGCAAAGCGTATCTAAAAGGCGGAGCTCGCATGGAGATCTAACTGCTTCGAATTGGCTGTGAACTAAAAACTGAGAAATGATGTTCTCTGCTGTCTTATGTGGTTTCCCCCGTAGCCGGGGTATTTCCAGTATTCTCCCTTTCTCGAAATTACTGGAAGGCATATACGGTTACAGTTATATATAAAGGTCGGATATGGTTATAGTAGTTACATATAGAGATGAATTAAAGTACCTGTTACAGTTATACATTGTCCGGAACAAAATGTTGCCAAATGGTCCCTAGGCTTTGGCTACTTTTGGAGATTCTCGTTAAATCTGGCGACAGAAAATAATTACCAAAACGATCGCTAGCTTGGCGATATCTAGCCAGTTTAACGAGATAGCCATTTACTACAATGTTAAATAAACTTGCCCCTGTAATCTTATTCTTCCGGTTGAGATTTGTCTCTTCAGACTTTTCATAACGTAAAATTCGTAATAATACTTTTTATAACGTAAAATTCGTAATAATTCTTTTTGATGTTTAATGCTATCAACACACAGGCTTTTCCAAAAGGATTTTAGTGCGAAATGTCTGTTAAACGGTTTACTGCAGACAGTGTTTTGGAATCCATACGCGTATAGTTTTAAATTACAACGCTAGCATTTGTTTTTCGTAAAGAAACAATTCGAAACATGTTCAAATAAATTCCAGTCCTAGTAATGTTGGTTTTCTGAAAGTAGAAGTAATGACTCAGAAACAGGACATCCGGTAGTTAAGTACGAAAATAAACTTCATAATTTTGAATGCAGAGTGCAAGCTCAATAACCGCTAATTAAGCATAGATTTGGAAGAAAATAATCAAAATAAATACACTAGAAGTTAGTAATATTAAAGGATTCTTTCTGAAGAATAATAAGAAAACCTGGGATGTAGATAAAGACACCATATCCTGGTTAAACCACACCTCAGATGAAACAGACTCTCCATTAACCTAATGAAGGAGATAAGCTATTGTACATAATGTTTATGCATGAACAGGACCTTGCGAACTGTGACAAAATATTAGCTTCTAAGGCAAGAGTGGCAATTACCGTCCAGTTATGGGGTATACTTTTCCTGTGTGCTAAAATTCCAGCCTCGGGTGATATATCATACTTAAAGGGCGTATGTACAATATCTATGGAGCTTTATCGAAGATGGTATAAAAAGGCCATCAAATTCATTTGAATAAACTTATGAATAGCATATTATTTGATGACTTTCTAAAAGATTTACTAAACAGAATAGTCGCATATTTTGTTTTTCTTTAATGGCTACCTACGTGTGTATTAGAAAACAAAGCAGGCAGACAAATAATAAATACATTTATAGAAATTGCTAGTTAAATAATTCTAATTATATGTTTTTAATTTTATCATTATGATCTTAATAGGGAACTAGCTGATCAATGTTAGAAATGTAACACATGTATTATTAGCATATTTTATAAGATCCGCGGTTATTGCACTTTGCAACTAACAAATTTCTCAAAGCAATACCTTCAAACGAGTCCTCTTTCAGTTCATATTCTTTAACAGAACAGGATTTCTGGTATTCTAATTTAATAAATCGTAATGACGGACGTAACTCGGGCAATTATAAATGACATTAATACAGCCATTTATAGCTAATAATGATATAGAAAACTATAACTGATATTAATATAGATATTTATAATTTAAAATAATTAGCTATTTATAATTTAAAATAATTATATATTTATAATTTTAAATAACCGCTTAATCCTGTAAGAGTATTCAAAATTCAACAGTATTGTTATTTTCAGAAGCGATAACTGCAGTAACTCTTCTCTAAATATTTCTAAACGATGAATTTATTTAATTAAAATATTTATCATTCAAATATGTGCTACGGGTGACCTGGAGGCTCTGCAAAAAAAGTGCTAATGTTTTTTGTAATTAAGGAACGTATGTTAACAAGCTGAAGCACTTAAAATATTATGATGCGACTCATAAAAGAAATTACCTGCGAATATACTAAAAACTGTTAGTCGTTTAAAATTAATGAAAGAAAACACTGCGTCCTTCCCCCCTTTTTTCCTTATTTGCTTCTTTTTAAACTATTTCTCGAAAAAATTTAATAACTAAATTTTATAAAAAACCAAAACACTAAAATGACTGAGAAAAGCGATATGAGATCATGAGTTCATGAACGTATTACGTAGTATAAATACTGTGGCCATACATAAGTGCTCTGAAATTAAATTGGCTGGCTGGCAGTTCATAAACAGCGGATGCAGCATGACAAGTATACGACTACAATTCATATAACAGAACTCAGACCCCCTCCTTCACAAAATTACGGATTTTAACAGCAAAGTCTTCTCTGGCTTGATACTGATTTTACATTTTCATAGCAGTTTGCGTATAAGTGTTTGCTCTTGAATTAGTTGAATTTTATAATTTAAATTGCTATCGCTGGTTTATTAAATATGGTTTATATGATTTGACAATACATGTTGAACTAAATATTCTGTTTTGCATTGAAGAACTATAACTGTCTTGAAAACAGATATATTTTAAAGGTTTTTGAAAACATCAAAACTTTGGAAGTGAAAAAAAAAACTGAAAATGAACCATACTTTTGCGTAGCAGTGGGCGATTCAAACTGAAACGCAGCAGTTTGTATAATTAAATAGCTGATAAGACTCTATTTTGGTTATGCTATTGAAATTCGGGCTGTTTATACGAAGCAGGAAGCGGAAGTTGTCCATTTACAATTCTTTTGGAAAGACTCAGCTACTTACAAAATTCTCCGTGACATTTTGTTACATAATGATAGCAGTATAAATGACATTGAAATTCATCCAATTAGAATATGATAAATAAAGCAGCACAAATCACTTCCAGACAAGGAAGACTAACGTTTGCAGGCGGTTCAAATATTAAGCAAAATGTAACATACTGGCTCTGATCTTAAGACGGTTCGCTTTAGACCTCGAAATATGGAGCGAAGTTATTTGAAAACATATTTTCTCAGTCGCAACAAAATTGATTAGTCCTGAGTTTGAACTTAGGTGAATCGTCTGTTTGCTTCGATTTCGTGATTTTTCACCATTTGTAGCATAAATTTACTCCAGGTTCACTTACAGTCCTCTAAGAAGTCATCCTTACCCTTAGGCAGATAGTCCTTATGCGCTTTGCCATATTTCAAAACCGTAACCGTCGATGAATGTGTGATAAATAATATAAAAAGAGTAAGAGTTTTTTTTTCTTTTCAAATTAAATTATTCTTCGTTTAAAAATTGAGTGTCGAAAGTTTTATAGCTTGTGGCTATGGGCTGACTCGTCGTGGAAGTTTATGCTAAATGAAATTTTCTATAATGTTCATACGAGTAGCCCGGTTATTGTGTCTCTTTTTGTTTTAAGGGAGTTAAGAGTGGACTCGCAGCTGACAGTACCAGCACGCACTCAAAAGCACTTCAGGAAACTGATGGTATATAATCTCTGACTTTACGTATCGTAGGTAATAATGATTCTTTCAGCATCATTTATTTTTCTTGCGCACCGTAACGTAACTGAAATTCTGAATCGAGTTCTCGTAAGTCATTAAGGTAGAAAAAAAATTCCATTATCAAGGAGTTTTCGATGTGGTTAACAAGAAATTATTTATAACAGCGGCGAAATGTTATTTTGCTTTGGATTTCCTCTCGCACAATGGGCGTGAACTCAGCGCTGTTTTGCCTTCCATCTAGAGCACTCAATATGTCAATAACCGTCGATAAAAAAGTAAATAACAAGCTTGCTCACCATTCCTCAAAGGGAAGATCAACGCGACAGAAGGACGAATCGATCCGCCAAGTGGAAAAGCCAATTAAACGGGCGCCTGACTGTCCTTGCAAGGTCTCGCCGAACCTTGACCTTCAATTTTAAAGGCGTTTCCTAGAAGCATCACCTTAAACACGATGTTCATCAAATCGGACGCCGTTGGGGTTTTAACGACGCTTTCTCACGTGTATTTTCATCTCGGATATTTCCGGAATTATGACAATCATTTCTTTTGTGCATGCTCATTCGGAAGGAGGGCCGCTTGCCTTGTCTACGCAGATCTTTACCTCAGGTATCTAAAAGTTTAATGACCTGCACTTAAAAAAACTAGGTTGAAGTGTGTAAAAAAACGAATTGCTTGTTTTTTCAGGTGCTGAACACCAATTATTCGTGGACCTTCGCAAACACAATTACAAGTACAAAGGTAATTCACTTTCGTTTTAAACAATGCAACGTATGTTTAAAATAGGTGAAATCGTTCAGGACGTGTGTTGAAGACGTGGTTATATAACAAATCAGAATTCCATCTTTTTAAAATTTATTTAAGACATGTGCTATCAAATGAATTTGTGCTTTGTTTCGAAATGTGCATTTCTCATTCCAACGTTCATGCAACAGCCATGTATACTTTTGCCTCTTTATAGATGGAATCAGTTCTTTCTTCAGGAATATCTTCCAAGGTTTTGTTCTCCTTACCTCATCCTTTGTGTTGTAATTGGAAGGCACGTTCGACTAGAAGCAGGAAGTTCAGGAGATAAAGTCTCGACAAGGGCATGGCCCATTTTCAGGTCTTCTGCTTCAAAATATAATCCTAATTCGTCTCTACAACCTCATGAATCATAAAATTAGAGGCTGGCTGAATTTAACAATATGAAAGATTTTCTTTGAATTTACAAACTTTTACGGATTAAAAAAATACTTCATAACAAGAATGATATAGTATGACACAGAAAAGTGTAAACATTTCGGGTACCAAAACGATAGCTCGTAAATTAGACATTAGAAAGAATGCGAGTTCACTCGAATAATCAATTACTGAATTTTTAAGCAATAGGAGTAGTCAACTTGGTGAGCTAATTTCTTTCCTTTTGTGAGTCTTTGCAGCTACGATTCAAATTATTGCGTTCTGAAAATTCCAATTGCTTAGATTTTATTCTTTTCATCTCTCTTATACTTCTCAAATGCTTGAAGTAATTCATTTACTTAAGACAAATTTTCACATGAGTATTAATAACATCCACTCTTTAACGATACAAAATTGTCTCTTAATTAGATGATACTGCATTTTGGCATATCAGTAAACGCTTCAAAAACCTGAAAATTTTTTCAACCTCATTAAGACAAACCTTAAAGCAATTAATTACAGGTACTGAAGTTAGACAACAATTCACACAGAACTAATTTCACAATTTTCCCACGGATAAAACACATAGGAACCATCATCCAAGAAAAGCCTTTGGTAAATTAGGTTTACTAACGGCAGAAGACCCAAAGTACTTAGGTGTTCCTCTTGATATTGAAATTTGCTTCACTGAGGAAATTAAGAATAACGTTAACCCATTTGACTGCCAAATTTTTTTAATCTCAATTTACATTTATTTCGGAGTGTCTAGATTGACACAGAGACTGGAAATTGGAATATAAATGGAATATAGATGGAATTTTGACATGAATACCAAATGGGGATCAACATTCAAGTAGCCGTCGTCGGAAAACAAAATTCACGTTGACAATAAATAGTTAGTAAATAGATTCTAAAACCATTATGGAACACGGCAGTATACAGGAGTTGGAAATGATATATATAATAATATGACATACCGCGTTTTGAAAATGCTGAAATCTTGAAACTCACACAAAGTTTACTTCTTCTCAATAATACTCTCTAACTCACACATTTAACAACTACTACTCAACAACTGGTACAAAAGCTTGAGAAAGGTTTAAACAACAATGCAAAAACGTAACCATTGTTGCCAACCTAATTAAATTACTAAATGTCCGCTACTAAGAAAAATCCTCAAATGGGGATCATGGCAGCTAATAGATTCAGAAAGAACTTAAGGAGTTCAGTATCATTAAAAGTTTTTATGGTACCAGCTGGAAAGACCTATTCCAATACCCTAAAGACTGAATATACAGCGTTAGGCTCATAATAAGGCAACATTTATCTGATGCATATCCATATAAATGTGCAGTAGAAAAGCTCGATACAGCCCAAGCAAGAAACGCTAAAATTACTACTGGAAGCACCCACTTCTACAGAAAAATCTTTAAGTAGGATCATGGCATTTAATAGGTTAAGAAAGAGCTTAAAGAATACAGTATCGTTAAAAGTCTTTATGGCACCAGCCGAAAAGGCCTATTCCAATACCCTAAAGACTGAATATACAGCGTTAGGCTTATAACAAGGCAACATTTATCTGATGCATATCCATCATATCTGATTCATTCCAGCTGGAAAGGCCTCCTCATACCCTAAAAGACTGAATATACAGCGTTAGGCTTATAATAAGATACGCAACATTTATCTGGCGCATATCCATATAAACGTGCAGTAGAAAAGCTCGTTACAGCCCAAGCAAGAGAGGCTAAAATTACTACTGGAAGCACCCACTTCCAGAGAAAAGGGTTAAACAAATACAAAAATATTACCTTGAATCACTTGAAAAAAAGAAGGAAATATAACTTCATTACATTCGCCAACAAAATTGTAAAATAGATCCCATGTCTCGCAAAAGTTTTGAAGACTGGTTTGGTAAGTTGATTCCAAAGAATATTTATATTACCATTTGATCGACCGCTAATCTGCA
>KK112177.1:237308-255180 GCA_000611955.2 Stegodyphus mimosarum
AAAAATGTCCCGGACTTTATTTTCTTAGTTTAGATTATACCGTTTAGTTAATCAGTTTTGAAGACAAACGCATCACTTCCAGTAGAAAGGAATTTTTCAATTACTAACAATATTTGGTCATCAGAAAGAAATGGATTATAGGAGTCAATACTGATAAAATATTTAAACTTGAAAGTGAATTTAAAAACGTTTGTACAGTAATTCAATACTGATAAAATATTTAAACTTGAAAGTGAATTTAAAAACATTTGTGCAGTAATTCAATACTGATAAAATATTTAAACTTGAAAGTGAACTTTAAAAAATTTGTACAGTAATTTTTATGAACATATAAAGTCTAACGAAGGCTAGAAAAATATGCAAGAGGTGAAACAAAAACAAACTGCTTTGAATATTTTATTGTCATTACTGTATAATTTTCTTTTATTCTTTCATACTAATTTTTATATGTTATGCAGACTTGCATTACTTACATAATCTTTCTAATCACTGAAATTAATTTTTCACAAAGTATTCCAGACTTGGGCATCTGCAAAACATTTTCGGAGGAGAAATGAAGACAAATAATAACATCAATAGATTTTATTTAATTCTTTTATTCGGAGTTCAAGTAGATAACAGAATGCAGTATTGCATCAATAAGAAACGTATTTATTATACATGTACTATACACGCATTAATACAAAATCCATTTTTTACTCGATTTACGCAGGGTCATATTAGTCCCACCTCGCAATGCACATGGTCCGCATTCTCAAAATATGCCATTATTATGTAAAAAATATCAAAAACATTTCTTTCTATATCTTCTGCCTATCTTTAACACAGGTAAGATTTACTCAAATACAAAGTGAGCATGTTCCTGCGATTCCACTCTCAGGGCGTTTCTCCAGATTCTTTTATAAAATTTAAAGTATGTGAAATTTTAAACATTTTTTTAAGTTTAAAAAATGTAAAATTAGAAGTAAAAGCAAAATTTTAAGTTTCATGTTTTAGTTTTTCATACCTTTTTTCTAAACTTAGATACTGAGCTATTGTCTTCTAGCACTTTCGTTGGCAACCGATACGTTTTCGTTGGTAACAAACTTGATTTCTAATCTAATTTTGATTTTCCCAGCCAGTCTCTGTTATACAACTCTAAGGTATTTCTCCCGTCTCCTTCGCATGCCTTCGTTGTGTAGTGGTCAGCAAGCTGGAAGCGTATTTTAAAGGTCCGTGGCTCGAGTGCCGGCGAAGGCGTTGCTCATTTTTCATGTCTCCTGCTTCTCATTAACCTAATGTCTCTACACAACACATAATCAACTAAAACACTGAACCAAAACACAAGCAAGAGCGAAATATATTTTTCATTTAAATGGAAAATTAGTAAATTATTAATTTACTTCATTAAATATACTGCATAATTTACATCAGCGATGTATTTACTAGAAGAATTAGAGGAGAAGGGAGAATTATAAGAGGGATTGCCCCTGGTCTCTCACTTTATAAATCAGTCTCTGACCTAAATACCTAGGTTGTAACTAAATAAAGAATTACAACGTAGTGACTTGAAAAGAAAACTTTGATGTTAGTGATGTGACAATTTATGTAGGTCATAGTTGTTTTACATCAACCTTTGCCTTTGAAAGGGGATTCGAATCAGATCTGTCAAATTTAATATGAAGAAAGAAATCTTCCGAGTGTCACTGAAAACTGAAATCAGCGGAATCATCACTGTCTTCAGTACTTCAGGATAACTCAAAAGCCAAGCGGATAAAAAATTTCGCACTAGATTCCCAGCCTCAATTATATTTCTTTTGGAGAATAGCTGTGATAGCTATGGATTAGGTCAGAGGCTGGTTCTAATATGTGACAAGATTCAAGAAAACTATGAGCTTGGAACAAGTCCATGATCAATGAGTCTTCAAACTAATTTTGTCGATGACTAATTTTTTGAAGGTTTATCCCCAAGATCATGAGAACTGATGTGAGAATGGGCATTCTAATTATGTGGATTTCTAGATATCTTGAATGCTTTTTCTACAACTACTTTAACTACAAAAATTTATTTACATACAAACTACAAAATACTGTCTTGGTTATTTAATTATCTGAAACTTAATTTGACTTCATATGGTAATTTCATTTCATTCCTTAGCTTAAATGGCTAGATAACAAATATTACACGCAACCTTATGCGTTTGTTATTATGTCTTATTCATAAAGCGAGAAGATAAACAACTGGCTTACATCCTTTACATCAAAAATAAATTCTTTATTAAATTACGTATTTTGTCCGTAAAATGTATAGAAATAATTAGATTTATTGGTAGTTACTAGAGTAATTAGAAAAAACGCCGCAGCTTAAAAGCATAGTCATTCTTTGGCTGTTGAATTATTAAAAATGCGGTATTAAGATAATCAAAAATTTGTTTGCATCAGAGAGAAAAATGAAGAAAAACGTAGCAACAACGGGCTACTTCAAATACGTTAAACCACATCTTCTGCGATACCAATCTACTGATACTGTTTCTCCAATAGTCTATTTTATTCGCTTATTTTTATATATCGATATGTTATTATATATTATTTATCTATTTGTAGAGTCGCACCTGCTTTGGAAACGTACATTAAGTCAAGACTTCTACAGACTTAAGCGACTTATTGCTATGTCCAGATAAGCAAACAGAAGCGTATGAAGGGCATGAAAGACCCTTTTATTAAGAACTCAATAAGTTTAACCGAAGGCACTCTCGGTGCTTACAAATCCGCCAGCATTAAACATCACATATTAATAATTCTACCATTAACATACAGTTTAAGCATTAATATTTTATCATTAATCTATAACTGTGTTATCAGTCTTTATGTTAAAATTTTAATAAAAACTGTTGTTTTTTTTTTTTGGAAAATAAATTTTCTTAATTAGTGTACCAAAACATATTAACTACTTTAATTTAGGTGATTAAGTATTAAAATATATGTTAATACGCAGTTATTTTTTTGAAAGTTAATGAGTTTTCATTATTAGCTGAAAAGCGTTTAATTAAACTGAAGTCTCCAGCATTGCTAACAAACTAAAATCATTTGTACACAAGGATAGCAGCAAAGGATCCGAAATTTGCAATCAGACAACTCGATAGGATAGCATAGAAGGACTTTTGCTAATTTTTTAAATCCTTTATTCTTTTTCCCACTTTAAAAGAAATTTTTTACTCCATCATCATAAAACAAATTAATAACAATTTAATAATTAAGCTGCATATAAATTATAATTTATGGATGCAGCTGAAAGCCATAGATCTTCTTTCAACATATACTGTTGCTGATTGGTAGCATTTTATATTTTCAGAATAAAAAGATTTAGTTCTGCTGGAAATTTCTCTTAGCAAGCGTTAAGATTCAGAATGAGTTGAAAGACACATCTTATTTCTAGCCTAAGACGTAAATTATCATTAAGTTGTTTAACCTCTAAAACAGCTGTGAATTGTTTTTGAATTTCTTCGCCTTAGGAAAAACAGGACTTATAAAATCGTCGCTCGCTGTCACGTTTGAGAAAGGTGAGGATCATTTGAGTAAGGTTCCTCTAGCAGTGAAATTTCAAACGTTTTACAAAGTATCGTTTTTACAATCCAAGGGATAGAATTGTTTAAAACTTATTCTGATTATTATTTGTACAACGATGCATTTCAAGCTTTACGAATGACTACTTATATCATTATTTAGCATGAACCATACGAAAGAGCAGAACACAAAATAAAAGTTTTAATTTTCCTGTTTTGTTAAAAACTTAATATTTCTCGCATGTTTGTACTTCTTCGCATTTTACTTCATTGATATATTACAGAGCGTTCCAAAATTATCTTTACAGCTTTTACCATCAATAAAACATAATAGAAATGAGATAAAAAAAGTTATGTGTTGCATTTTTTTTTTGAAGCCGCAGCTCATATAGCTTGATTTGTTCTTGAAAGGTTTCCACTTGTTTTTAGGTTCAAGACACACACAGCCTTAATTTATGATGGCTACTTCAAAGAATGAAGAGCACTGTGTACCATAAATTTGAAATCTGGCCCACGCGTTCAAAATATGAAATCAGATCCAAGTGTTCAGAAGAAATTTTCTTCCAAAATGCAGACAAAAATTCACCATCCAAATCCTCAATATGCGAATATCTCTAGAAATTTTTAGAGACTGGTAGTGCGTTTTGTAAAACGGCACTCACCGGCTGGAAGCTAAAAAATGCGTCCGTTAGAGTTCCCGATGAAGTTAATGCGGAGGATCTCATTCCTCTTGAGGGTGGCGATATTGTACCAAATGCGGTTTGTTTTATATGCAGTCAAATGTAGCAAGGAAAATTCTAATTAAATTACCCTATTTAAACCTACGTAAAGCCTGTTCTGGTAGCGCTATTTCGTTGAAAATTGGTATATACATTATATAGACCACGGGGAAAAGAAATCTGAAATAAAATTTAATAGTTCAAAATTTCGTCCGAAAGATCGTGCTGTTCATGCAATGTAGAAAGGACGATATGCAAATTGGGAGCGTTTCGAAAAGCCAGTAGTGAGTGCCAGTAGTAAAATTAATCTTCCCCGTCGCTTTAGAGAAGAAAGATCGAGCTTTGTTGATCCAAGTGTTCTATCAGAACGATAGTAATTTTGCATTGCGAAAATATCGTCGTTTGAAAGGCTGTCGAAAAGGGCCTATGTGGAGGAAGAGTTTGAAAAAGATGATTACGAAACCTGAAGAGCCTAGTCAGTGTGTGCTGCGAGGGCGAGGACGGAAACAGAAACTGTGGAAGAAGTCGCTCTTGCCGCATCCAAAAGAATTTCTAGTTACCAATATTTTTCGACAAGTGCTTAGCGGCGTCACGTGATTTGTCGACATTACAAAAGGTTCTTCAACCCATTTCAAGGTCAGAGTTCTGTAAGAGTTACATCCTGCAGATCCGGACAAAAGCACTGATTTTGCTAGTTTTTTTTTACCAGAAAAACCGTGGAAAATGCATAGCATTGGAATATTTTGTGCTCGAACGAGTCGCATTTTACCCTAGATGGAGCAGTTAAAACTGCCGCATATGGGATACTACAAGTCCTAATATTGTTCATGAACGGTCTCTGCATCCTGATTGCATTATTGTATGGTATGTCTTTACTCCTGATTTCATTGTTGGTCCCTTTTCCTTTAAGGAAAACATCCCTAAAGACCCTAAAAGATGTTTCATCGCGAGCATCCGTAACTGAGAACAACTTCAGCAGCAAGTCATTCCTACCTTACAAGGACGAAAATGTTTAGAGACTGTCTTCTTCATGCAGGGTGGTGTACCATCCTACATTGCCGGACCGGTAAAGGCGCTGCATCGTGCCTACTTTGGAAATGAACAGGTAATTTCCAGAAGTTTTCCACTTGCCTGGTCTCCTCGTTCTCCAGACTTGAATCCCTGTGACTTTTGGTTGTGAAGATTCCTGAAAGATCGTGTTTATGGAGGAAACGTACGGATTAAATAAATGAACGAATTAAAAGTAAACGTAACACGTC
The DNA here is from genome assembly GCA_000611955.2 of Stegodyphus mimosarum. Lineage (NCBI taxonomy): Eukaryota > Metazoa > Arthropoda > Arachnida > Araneae > Eresidae > Stegodyphus > Stegodyphus mimosarum. The sequence goes on from KK112177.1 coordinate 242,829, forward strand.
ATGTTGCTGTAATCGATCGGGAAACCCTTCGCACTACTGTTGAACATGCTTTGAACGTGCGATTGACACAAATGGAATGCACATTGAACAAATGCTGTGATTAAATTAAGTTTTGTGCTTCCAGTTTTCCGGGTTTTTTTTCTTCGTACGTCTCCTTCTCACCCGGTGGTCGAAGTTTGAACTATTATTTTTATTCCACTTTTCTTTTCCCCCATAGTCCATATAGCGTACATACCACAGAATGCTACGCAGATCTAAATAGGATAACTTTAAATATAACCACCCTTTATATAAAATTCCAACTTCCTAATACGAATGCACACGAATGGTAGTTTCGTTTCTCTTCAAATTTAGGGTCTGCACAGTAGGCATTGTCTAAATTTATCATAGATAGCTTTGTATTTTTGTATTTGATTTCTTTTCTGTAAGTTATGCCACAGAGTTGAGCCTTTCCATATGGAGCTTTCATCACAAATTGTGTGGAATGTTACCAAGTTCCAAAATTTAATATATTTTATTTAGAATTTTGTGACTGCGATAGTGAATTATAGAAGGCTAGAGAATTTGACTGAGACGTGTGGAACATAGTTAGGCAAGGCTATAATCAAACTAATTAAAGGTATTTATTGAGCCAACTGGTTTATAAATTCCCAAGGATTGTGTCAATAATATACGCAAGTGGCTTAATCGTACATGCAGTTCTCTCATATGCTATAATCAAATACAAAGCAATTATTACAAATGAAATTCTGACAATTAACATCCATTTCAAGGAAGTTACATGGAACTTACTTTCACAAATAAAGAAGATTTATTTCTACATTAATTTCTGTGCAAGCCAAAATCTTAAGGCACTCGGTTATTCTGGGGAATGCAATCCTCGCTCAGTGGCTGTTCTGCCCGGGCTCAATCTTTCTTTCTTTTTAATAATTCCTAACAGTTTCTACCTCTTTTTGTGTTACAGGGCAAAAGTTTATATACTAAGCAGAGGAAACTCAAGGACGAAGAGAAGTCACGTAATATTAAAATAAATTAACTTATAAATAATAATAATAATAATAATAATAATAATAATAATAATAATAATAATAATAATAATAATAGAAGAATAATAGAGCAGTACGTTAGTGGACGTGGTGTATTTCTTTCTGAGCTCCAGGCCCAGTGTAATATTTTCCCTCGACTCGTGAATCTTTGTATTTTTATTAAAAGGTCTTTGACATTTCAATTTAGCTATTCTTGTGTTAGATTTTCGTAACATTGTTTATAGTAGCTTCTGTAGTTAAAGTTCTTGTTACGAGATTAACAGCGACTCTTCATGATAATTCGATCCCATATCCTCATAAGTGGATTTCTTAAGATTGACTAATATCAGGTCCTGCGTTATTTTTCGTCTGAATACCAATCCCACGTAGCACCGCTTTTTTACTTTGCGCACAGTAAATTTTAACTGCTTTACATTTTTAATGTAATTAGTTAAAAAGTGATGCTTAAGTTGTTGGGTGTTTTATATCAAATTTTATTTGTAGCAAAGCCCTAGTAGCTTCATTTTCTATTCTAAACAACTATTTCATACACATTGTTGCCTTACTTTCAAAAACTTACATGGCGCGAATCTCGGTGTCTGCCGAAAACGTCGCGGAGAAAACAACACAAGGCGAAAACGCGGTGGAACAAAACATCGTTGGAGAAAATAAAGCAAAGAGAAAATATCGCAGTTCTAAAACATCGTGGTACAAAATATCGTCGTCGAAAATAAACCGGTTCAAAAACTTCGCAGTTTAAAAACATCGTCGTCGAAAATATCGCGGTAAAAAATAAAGTACCTACAAACTATAGCATGCCGATAACATGCTGACATGCGTTTTTCAGGCTTTAATAATTGTAAAATGATACCCGCATAATGATTTGTGAGCGCAAGATTGAAAGGAGGATAATTTTTACTTTCATATTTTTTATTAACTAATAAATATTTGTTGAAAATGTAAAATGGAAACTTACGCAGAGAAAATTAATGCAACTTATAGCACTTAACAGAACTTTAAATTGGCATAGTTAACTGACAAAGATCATTAATAAATTCTTTTTTATAAAGTTTTACTGGTAATTTTTCATGAAAAGAATAATCTAAAAAGGAATAAAAAAAGGAAGATAAGTAACTGCATGACTTTACCTATAACAAATGGCCAAGTTAATTATGAGATTATTTTTTTCACTTTTGCTAATCTGATACTCTTATAGTGAAAATTATTTCTTGTTTTGTTTAAATTTTTTGATTTGTTTTTTAAAAATTTATTAGTTAATAAAAATCTGAAAGAAAAAGTTATCCTTCTTTCCATCTTGCGCTAACAAACGAATATCCACTTATAATTACTAAACCCTGAAAAACGCATGTCTGCGATGTTATCATCATGCGATGATTTGTAGGTACTTTATTTTTTATCACGATATTTTCGACGACGATGTTTTTAAACCTCAAAGTTTTTGAACCGCTTTATTTTCGACGACGATATTTTGTACCACGACGTTTTAGAAATGCGATGCTTTCTCTTTGGTTTATTTTCTCCCACGATGTTTTGTAACACGACATTTCCGCCTTGCGTTGTTTTCTTCGCGACGTTTTCGTCCGCGATGTTTTTTACTGTAACCCGAATCTCGGAGGAAGTATGGACGCTTGTATTGTTTATTTCCATCGGACGCCCTCAGTGTCAGACTTTCCAGAGCGCTCTGTTCGGGACTGCGTTCTCGGTTATGAGACGGCTAAATGGAAAAATGCAAAAGTGACATATGGGTTCGTTATTTCCGATAAATGCTTAACCAGAGAATGTGTGGCCACTGGAGGGGGGGATAATTCATACTCATTTGTTGAGTCGGTACTTTGTTCGTGCACATAGTTAAGTTTGCCGTCTTTGAAGTCAAACTGAGAATGTGTATCTTAGAAAATTCGTTTGTGGTATAAATGTTTTAAAAGATTAAAATAAAGTATCTAGCATACAGACTTAAAGCACTTTCTTAATCTCTGAACTTGAGTTATTTTACATAAACGTCAAGCATAGTCTTCGCCCAGAGACTACATTTTGCATTCTGAGTTTTACTAACTTCGGGTACTTCGAACATTGCTAAGATGAATTCCTTCTGAGCATTAGACTAGTTGGCGACTCAGTTAAGTGTTATTAACTGCAACAAAAGCACAGAACAACAAAAACAGATTACATCCAAAATAATAAGTATTTAATGAGCCAAACTGCGACTAACGATCTCAAAATGTTCATTTTCAGTGATATATACGAGCAATAACATATGGCATAATTTTACATGAAATTCTGTCATATGCTCATATGCTCCATGAATTTTTTTACATGAAATGTAAAAAAAATTCAATCACAACATAAAATTTTTAGTGTTACATATTGAAAATTAAAAACGCATATTCGGATATTTTTTTTATGCAAAATACAGCAGACATTAAGAGACGATAGTATCGGACTCTATTTTGCTGTGAAACAATAATGTTACGGATGTTGTATTTATTTAGCTATTTTAATTTAATTGTAATTAAAATTGTTTTATTTTCCCGTGTAACGCAACGAGTGACGAATTTGAAGATAAAGCTAAGGCGGAAAAGTAAAAATACAAAAGCGCGTGCATTCAGTATTTAATAAATAAATATCTCGTAATTTCTTTTGCTATCCAGAAAAATCGAGAAAATAAGAGAATGATCTCGTGTTGATTAAAAAGCTTATAAAAGCCGAATTAAAACATCTCAGATCAGTTGCTGTGGTTTTAAGCCAACTGTATTGTTTACTTGATGCTGTTATTGATTGTAGCGAATTCGCTGTGAGATCGAATCAGTTTCTCTGCATTTTTAATTTGAGCTTTATTTAACGCTGTGGTAGTCTAAAATATAACTACTGTGAGATATCGCGATATTGTACGAATATCTCTGAGGAAATATTTCAGCATTTTGTTTTATTTTTTGTGAAAAGAATAAATTTTATTAACTTTTTAACGACTTGTGCATTCAATCCATTGCGAACTCGTACTTAGGCAACAATAATTTGTAAAATAGCGAAAAACGGCCGTTTGATTGTTAAATAGAAGGTGAAATCTGTAATAGTTCTTCGAAGAAACTAAGATTTGAGTAAGACATTAACACATTTTCGTGCACGCTTTGTTAAAATATGCATTCCTTGCATTTCTGTCATCAATTGGGTTGGTATTCTACTATGAGAGAAGACGACGACACCCATCGAGTGATTGCAAGCTGAAACTGGCAACAGGTCTCCCATCACACAGTCAGTGGTTTATGCAACACGGAACAAGCCCACACACTGCAAATATTATTCTTGATTTTCTGTATGAGATGTTTAATGTGAGTCTAGGTTTTAATACAGGTGATTTCGTTTTACGGGATTTTTTAAAAGTATTCGCAAGGAAGCTTGCAAATATAGCTGACTTCTGTCTTGCAGGCGTGGCAAATTATTTCGGAAGAAATGTGCCGCAGGATTATGATAAATGAAAACGTTGGTTTGCAAGAAGTCATGAAACAAAATGGTGTGCATATTGAACACATTCTGTACTAAATTCCCTTTCCATACTCATTTATCGACGTATTTATTTTGTAATATTTCAATGATTCAAACAAATGCACAGTAAACAACAAAAAGGGTATGACATTTCCAGCGCAAACTTGAACTTTATTAATTGCTGCAGAAAGGAATCTCAACATCTGACAGTCTAGAATGAACTTTCACAAATAAAACAAAATTTACTTGTGCGTTCGTCTTATTAAAAGCCACAGTCCCGGGAAGGTCGGCTTCTTCTAAGGAGTCGCTTTCACTGTTATATTCTTTCATCTCTTCGATCGTTCTGCCTTCGCCTCATCTTTTTTGCTTTTTTGCTTCTGTCGATTTTTACGTTCCTTCGCGTGACTTCGATAGAGGCAACGCTTTGCATACTGAAGAAACTCGCTGCATGTATGAATAAGAAAATATACCGGCGAAATTAAAATTAAACCTTGCTTTGTCTGGGTCGTATCTGAAAATAAAAAAAAATTAAATATATTTAAAACTTTCTGATGACCAAAGTTAATTTTAATACTACTTTACATACTTTACATACTACTACTTTACATATAGAGTATCTGATAAATAGTTATTAATTAATAACGTATTGCTAAATTATTAGACATCGTTGCGCATAGCGTTATAAAAGAAGTAAGAATACAGAAATGAATTCGCTGATCTGAGGAGTAAGATTTTCCAGATTATGCGAAGAACATCCGGATTCGAAGTCAAGGCTCTTCAATTGAGATAACTGAACAAGCATTCCTCTCTTCAATTTTTCTTATTTCCTTTCTTCAATTTTTTCTTCCTATCAAGAAATCTAATGTATATCTATCTACCTATATGTATGCATATGTAATTTATACAGCAATAAAATGAAAAATAAAACTTCATAACAAACTATTAAAGTACCACTTAACCGATGCAAATTTCATGCGAATGAAAGAGAGAAAATTTAATTTTGTTCACAAATTTAATAAATCTACTTGAAGGCAGTTAGCTACCTTCCCCCAAAAAGCAGATGTTATGAAACAAAACCTTGATTATTTGACATTATATCGCGTAGTATGACACGCAGTTTAATATTCGGAAGCACAATAATTTTTGAATACTTGTTTTGATTCAGAATTTATTTCCAGGATTAATTTCCGATTTCTGGCTTTGTAATATTTGTTTCCTTTTTCTACTAGATAGCTAATCATCGTTTAATTTAACGCTATGTTGGCGTATTTTATACGAGATAGCTAATTATGGTCTAGTTTAAAATTTAAAATTATAGTGCTGCATGCGTGCGGGTTCGTATTGGATCACACAGAACCGATGATAGTTTAATAAAATTTATTTAACCAAAAAAAAAAAAACACTTTACTGTTCTGGAACGTTTCACAAAAATATTCGTATAGGCTTTCTCACTATCACAGAGTATAATCAGGAATTACACTTCAAACTACTGAGAACGTTAACCACAACGCATTGTAAAGCGCATCTAAAGAGCGAAGCTCACACGAAGATATATCAGTGCTCCGAAATCGACTCTGAACTGAAAAACTGATGCTATTTTGGGCTTGTGCAGTTTTACGCCGGCCGCCGAGAAATCTCGATTACCTTTTATTTCTCGGAATGAAATGCGTTTCGGAAGGCATATGCGGGTAAAGTTACATATAAGGGCCGGGTACGTTTACATTTACACATAGGGATCAATTACAGTACTGATTATAGTTATACAGGGACTGGACTAAAATGTCTCCAAATAGCAGCCAAGTTTGGTGATTTTGCTGATTTCTTGTCGAATTTGGCGACAAAAACTTGCCTTCAAAACTAATGTCAGTTTGGCGATATGTCACTAATTTAGCGATTTACTCAATGTTAAATAGACTTGCCCCTGTAATTTTATTTTCCCGACAAAGCTTCGTTACTCAGACATTTCATGTTACATTATACAAAATTCGTAACAACAGCAATAAACAAACTCATTTAATATGAACTGTTATATTTCCATTTTTTTACCTCCTTTTTCATCTATATTAAAGTTTATTTATACTGCAGTTTATAAAAAAAAAGCACGTATCGTTTTCTTCACTTTCTTCATATATATATAAATTTTAATAATTTAAATAAGAGACACGTTAAAGTAAAAACGAAAAGCCCATTTATGTTACATAAGCTGCATTATTTCAGTGGGAATATCTATTAAATTCGACACATTGTAGAGACATTAGGTTATAACAAAGCAGGAGACATGAAAAATGAGCAACGCCTTCGCCGGGAATCGAACTACGGACCTCTCGGTTACGCGTCGAGCATGCAGACCACTACACCACGAAGACATGCGAAGAAGGCGGGAGAAATACCTTATATACTCCCCTTTTAAAGGGCCACTGGGGTTTTGGGGACACAATCGCCAAATCGTGGTGGTGGAGAATCATCATCCACCACCATTTTAGTTCGGGCGCCAGTGTAGAGACATTAGGTTATTACGAAGCATGAGACATCAGGCACTACAGGTCCATTCCCCCCGCAGAACCGGGGCCGAGGTGAAGCAGGAGACATGAAAAATGAGCAACGCCTTCGCCGGGAATCGAACCACGGACCTCTCGGTTACGTGTCGAACATGCAGACCACTACACCACGAAGGCATGCGAAGAAGGCGGGAGAGATACCTTATAACATAAACTATGCAAATTCAGATATATTCAGTTATAAAGTACTGAAATGGTATACAGTTTGAAAAATGCAAAAAAACTGTTACAAAAAACAAGCTAGAAGAGGAGAGTTACTCCAGAATCCACAGATAAATGTTGTGCAAAGCCGAAATTCGTTCAAAAACTACCACATATACATGGTAAGTGCAAAAAGAGTACCAAAGATAATAAAGGCAAATGGATTTTACATTTCCCGGAGCATCTTCATAACAGGGATATTGTATTAAGAAAAGTACCAGTTAAATATAAAGCCTGTTTCTGAACTAACAAATCGCAAATATATGAAATTAATCAGGAAAAATATGAATTAAATCAATATAAATTAAATCAATATGTGCATTCATCAATCCACCCGTACAGGCTGGAATCGAAAAGGCTCCATTTTCAAACTGAAATACGAGTAAACAGCGTACCAAAAACGAAAATGAATCCAAAAAATTCAACCGGCCGATCGGTAAAGTCGCTGAACACTGGTAGTTCGGCCCGAGATTCGAGTTTCGAGAACGGCCTGACTGCATGGGCGTTTTAGTAATTTTTCTTATTTTTAACGCGTATACGAGGCAGTTCCCTTACAAAGTCCTCCACGAAGGCATCCCCCCTCTTAGGCAGATAGCCCTCGAGTACTGTGCCATAATCAAATAAACCAAAACAAAATATAAAAGGCAGTACAAGCTTTCACTTTCGTGTTTAGCGTGTTATTTAATTGTACTTAAATTTGGGTAAGGTGCCTTTTCGATTCCAGCCTGTAGGTGTTGGATTGACGAATGCACGTATTGATTTAATTTATATTTTCCTGATTTAAGATTAATTTCATGTACTTGTGCTTTTGTTAGTTCAGAAACAGACTTCCCTGGGAATTTTGGAACAAATCTCATTTTCTATTTTGTTTTTAAAACAGTGTTTTGCATTTTAAAATTTTTTATGCAACATTTGTTTACTCTAGAATTGAAAATGACATTTGAATTTGCTTAGTTTATGTATTGAAATTAATATATCTATAAAACTATAGATACTGTTACACTATACACTATACAACTATTCTTGTAGTTTTAATTATTCTTTAGCAATTTTGATGAAATATGTTGTATATAAATCTTATATGTATTACTATTTTTAAAAAAAATTTGAAATATGTTGTTTATTACTTCTTCTTCTAACTTTTCTTGCACGAGTAGGGAAAAGGAAGGCCCAATTGAGACGATATTGATTAGCATTAAATGATTTGATAGGTATCATTAAATTATTTTCCGCGCTAATTATCTCAATTGGTCGTTTGTTGAAACACGTGGAGGTAATATTTCAGTGGGAGTTGCATAGCACTTTTCCCCTGACGAAGCTGTTGTGTGACTCTCAATGGAATATTGCCATTTTGATCTTTTTGTACATCTCCCATTTTCCTCCAACTTTTACTTTTTCTTGCAACTTCTACTTTTCCCACATTTTTTTAATTATTCAATTATTAGCTCATTTACTATTTTTTTAGTCATGTTTTATTGTTAATAATGGTATTTTGATTCTATTTGATATGTAATTTTTGGCACAAGTGCTTTTACAAATAGGATTTTAGAGGTTTCGAATGTACCATAGCTTCTACATTCATACAAATACGATTTTAGAGGTTTCGAATGTACCATAGCTTCTACAATCTTACTTGCTAATTAAAAATCTATAAAACTATATATGTCAGTCAGTCTTCCTCTCTCTCTATATATGTGATGTTTTCGAAGGACAGTCGCGATGGCTGAGTAGTACGGCGAGAGGAAGAAGTTGATACCAAACTAAAGTCAGCCAATTAACATCTTTATTTCCAGATTTCCAGGCACACTAGAATAATTCCTCGTAGACAATATACTCTTTAATCATAGAAATTACGACAATTTCTTATATATAATTTACACAGGTTAATGGGGGCGACATCATTTTCGCAGAGCATCGAAGATACGTTAGCAATGGCGGAAGCTAGGGAAAGGAATACAGCAGAATAATGACGTAATTAACTCATCAGCGGTATTTATACTAAATTTGATGTAATTGTAGAGGCAAGCTATGATTGGTTAATATTAATTTTAGTTGCCCTTTTCCAGTAACGTTACGTAACATAGAAAGATCTCCAATTTGGGAGAACAGATGAATTAGGGGGAGAGCACCAAATCTAGAATGTTAATTTTAAGGTCGGCAATTATTTTTTAAAGCAACTATCGTATTTTGTTATATCTTACACACACACACACATATATATATATATAAGTGGCTTTAAAATATCTTTTAAAACACCTAATAATCAAAACCATAGTCAAAGAAACTAGATATTTATAAGTAGCTAACACATAAAATAGAAATACAAAAGTTACAAAAATATTCCAAAATACGAATTCTTAGTCGTTTTTCTGAAAATTATCATTGGATGACTTCAGATCAGCAAAACAGTTTGGCATTAAAGTAATGTAATCAAACATTAATAATTAAGTAATTAAAATTCATACATAAGTAATTCTGATTAATAAAAATTTTAATTACTTAATTAGTATTGTCTGATAAATTACCTTAATGTTTAACTATTTTTGTCGATTTGAATTTGTCTGGTGACAATTTAAAAAACGAAATGATCGCATTAAGATACAAGAATGCTGTCCGCTTGAGAAAAACAGTAACTGGCTTGATCCTGTTTATTCGTCTAAATTTCTTTTCAGTGGTTATTCAATTTACTTAAATTTGCATAGTAAAAATTCTTATTTTCGAATATTTCTGTATTTTGTGTTACCTTTTGATTTATGTGCATGCCCTTGCAATAGTTTCTTTATATGTGGTTTTGATTATGAAGTGTTTGAAAAGATTTTTTAAGCTGTCTTCAGCAGTATTGTGGCTGTACTTGCGCGCAATTAAAAAGCTTTGTAATTTTAGTAAATTGAAAAAACATTGTACTTTATACATAACTTTTTATATATTCCATTATATATATATATATAGAAATAGAAAAAAATAGAAATGTAAGTTATAAACCTAGTGAAAGTCGTCAAAATCATTTGTAGTCGCCTATCAATTTTCTGGAAACGCGATGTAATATGAGTGACAAGATAATTGAAAAAATTTTGGTAATATAAACCAAATTTTTGTAATATAAACGAAATTTGGGTAATATAAAAAATGTGCTATAGTTTTTTTAATGTTATTAATTGTTTTGATTTATTTGCTTTAAGGCACGCAAACACGTCGGGAAAAGGGTCAGAACAATTGACACTATTCATAGTTTATTTCTGTAAGGAATTTTGATTTAGATTAATTCCGTTTAGAGTCTCACTGGTTCTTACAGATGATGATCTTCGTTGCATGATCTTTGTTGAGCGACTTAGTTTGGGGCTTCAGACACTTTTCCCTTGAAAAGTTCTGTTTGAAGCTTTGAGCGGAGAAGATCAACAATTGTATTTTTTTGTATATATTTTTCACTTTTTCTATAATATGGATAGGTTTATATTACCAAAATATTTTCAATTTGCTTTGTCACTCATATTACATCGTGTTTCCGGAAAATTGATAGGCTATTACAAATGATTTTTACGACTTTCGCTAGGTTTATAACTTAAGTTTCTATTTTTCTTTAGTATTAAAATCAGCAGCTTCAAGCTCTATTTTTGCCCACTTTGGTCATACGTTTTTTAGTTCTAAGATACTTCTTTTTTGCTATATATATATATATAAGAAAAATAAAGAATATGTCTAAGATTAAATTAACAACGTAAATTTCCCTTCTCAATTCTAAAAATAGTAACCTCTCTCTGCACTGCGTCATTTCTAGATCAATCCCTGTCATATGACTCTTACATAATTCTGATGATGTAAATGGAACTAAAAGTCAATATTAACTGTCCAATCAAAATGCATTGTAAACCAAAACTATCTCACTCTGAATTAGGATTTCACCTTGAACGTAACGCACTTGCTCTTTACGCTTCGGCCTGGTTGTACTGCTGTCTGCTGCTTTCTTCTTTCTTACTGAAAATTAATCTAAAATGTGAGCTATTTTGGAATAGGCACATTTCATGTGCCAAGTTGATTGTGGCCACAACAAGCGGAAATAAAAAATGAAGATTTAATATGCCTCCAATTTCCTATTCGTTATAGAACAACACTTCTACGACGTTAAATTTCCAGCTGGTCATTACTACAGATTCTTTTTTTTTATTATTACAATGAGCCGGTAGGATAGATCTCCACTGCTAACCCCAATGGATGTGTACAGGCTCTTTTCAAGTGATGTGCGAAAGTTTACTCCAATGAACACTCAACCGTTTCCAGTGACGGAACTGCGAAATAAAAATTAGGAATTTGATTTAATGCCTTGTGTTGAAAGTTTCAACGATCGCTGATGTTCGGGTGCTGTGATCTGCGTTTCTTCTGTTTCAAGGCCGTAGTGTGACGACATTCTAATGCTGTGCTGTGCTTTTCTCGTAATTTTAGTGTGTACTTGAAAAATGTCTTCAAGTGTCTCAGTCTTCAAATATGGTGTTTTTCCAAATGTGAAAACATTTTAGTGAATTGGGAATGATTTTTCTTGCAAGATTTGTTCATCATCTCATTTCTAAGTCTGTGGTCTGGATTTTTTCTAAAGATTTTATTTAGTGCAACTAAAAATATCATATTGAAATTACTAATCATGATTATTATATTGAAAATCTGAGTTCATATTGCTGTTTCTTAAAAGTGTAGTATTGTTTTATAAAAAGTGGCATTAAAAATTCGAATTCTAATAATGTAGGGAGTAAGTAAAGAAAATTTGTAATTATTTTAGGGAGGCTGTTAAATTAATATATTTTGAAATTTGTGTTGAAAGTTTTGAATAAGAATTTTACAATTATTCTAAAAATGAAGTGGATACAAAAATAAGTGAAATTAGTACAGATAAGTAATATGAAATTATGGTTAATGCATGTTAAAAATTTATGGGTTGCTGTAAAGTATAAAGTATGTTGAGGGAGTACTGGTTCCGAAACAGAGGCCTATTATTACCTCTGTACAGTTGTTCCTTTTACCCTCTTCATATAAGATAATGTTGAAGGCTCTCATTTCATGATTGAGTGTAATTTTTTT
>KK112177.1:255787-266616 GCA_000611955.2 Stegodyphus mimosarum
TCGCTACGCCTTTCTTTCTTTGACGGGGGGGGAATATGTAAGAAAAATAAAGAAGATGTCTAAGATTAAATTAACAACGTAAATTTCCCTTCTCAATTCTAAAAATAGTAACCTCTCTTTGCACTGCGTCATTTCTAGATCAATCCCTGTCATATGACTCTTACATAATTCTGATGATGTAAATGGAACTAAAAGTCAAGTAACCAATAATAATTTTACAGAAGTATTAACTGTCCAACCAAAATGCATTGTAAACCAAAACTATCTCACTCTGAATTGGGATTTCACCTTGAACGTAACGCACTTGCTCTTTACGCTTCGGCCTGGTTGTACTGCTGTCTGCTGCTTTCTTCTTTCTTACTGAAAATTAATCTAAAAAGTGAGCTATTTTGGAATAGGCACATTTCATGTGCCAAGTTGATTGTGGCCACAACAAGCGGAAATAAAAAATGAAGATTTAATATGCCTCCAATTTCCTATTCGTTATAGAACAACACTTCTACGACGTTAAAATTCCTGCTCGTCATTTACTTCAGACTTTTTTTTTATTATTACATATATATATAATTAAAGACAAGTAAAAGGAGTAAAATTGTAAAAGCAATTGCCTAAAAGTAAATTAGACATTGAACATTGAAGTTCCAAGCAAAAAGAGAAAAATTCTAAAGGCAATCGCCTAAAAGTAAATTTGATACCTACGTTCCAGAGTTTAAAAAAACTTTAACAAAATTAATTACTCAAAAGGAACATAACGCAAAAAAGAAAAAGAAAAGCTAAATGTTGGCATTCAAGAAATTCAACATTTAAAAATTTTTTAACACGTAAAAAACATTTAAAGCACAATCAAAATTAAAATAAAACACGAGAAAAATTACAAAGAATGGCAGTAAATGGCAATTTAGCCTACGTCGAGCTTGTTGCGGACTTGTCAAGGAAAAAGCGCATCATCTCGTGCATAGGTAAACTCATTACGCGTTTCGTCAGACGACAATAATTTAGACAAAAGCGAAAAAACTTTAACAGATAAAAATAGATAAAAATCTACATAATACCGTAGGTCTCAATGCTTGTCGTTTCTTTTCTCGACGCGCCTGCCATAAAATTTAAAACAAATTGACCAAACTGGGCAAAAGTAAAAGTACTATAGAGTAACCTTTGCAGAAACTTGGCAAAGCTAATGTACAAATAAACAAAAGTAGCCAATTAGGCATGAGTCAAAAATTACATAATTTTAAGGGAGATCCCAATGAACTAGAAAAATTAGACTAAGTTAACCAAAACAAGAAATAAAACAAAATAAAAGCACAAGTGTCTTGTTAAGACCTATTGCAGAACAAAGAGAAAGAAACTGAACATACCTGTACCCAAAGCAGCAGCTTAAAATTAAAAACGTAAAAAACTCAAAGTGGTTGCCAGAATAAGAATTCTAAAATAGGAAGCAACCAGAAAAGAATTTGAAAATCACCAATAAGGTGTAAGTTAGAAGTGGGGGTTGAAACATCACTTTGTGAACCCATGAGGCGCCACGGCCAGTGTGGACATCTGGACAGAAAGGTAGGGGGTACACAAGGGGTCAATCTTTGAAGGTCGAAAATGGAAGCTTTTTAAACAAAATGGCGTCCAGTAAAGTTCTCTTTTTGCTTGGAACTTGAATGTCTAATTTACTTTTAGGCAATTGCTTTTAGAATTTTACTCCTTTTACTTGCCTTTAATTTTAATTTTGCAGCTCAATGCGCAAAATTCTGGACCAAAAGGTTTCTTAATTCTTATACTACTTTCTATAAATTATATATACATATATAAACTATCATTTTTAAAAGTTATTATTAAACTAACCAGTTATTTATAATTTCAGCCTTAACTATAGCTGCTCTTTTCCGTTCCCTGACCGGAATGTAAATGAGTCCACACAGTATTTAAATTGAGGTTGCTGTGTTTCACGACAGCGTGTTTCTGGCCTGCGCGTGCACGTTACGTTTAGCTCCTGCCAGTTCTGATAAATTATAATTATTCGCGTAGTTTATCGCTACTAACATTTGAATTTGATACGCCGGTAGGGTAACTGAGCGACCTTAGATTACGATTTAAATTATGTAGGCTTTGACGTTCACGTTTTAAATTGAAATTGTTTGTTAGCACAAGAATGTGCATTTATGTTCAAGTTTTGTTAAAATAAAAAGGTTTATTTAAACATTTTCCTGACTCTGCAGTTGACGATAATAAAACGATAATTCGCTTCACGTTTGTTAGTGATTTTGGATTATTTAACATTTGTTAAGTAAAGGAAAACCAAATAATTTAGATCAAAATGATGCGTAAGAATGTGAATAAGCTAAACTACTTGAGATTTTATTGTTTTTGAACCATACTAATGTAAGTCGGTAATGAAATAACAATTAGAATATGAAGCAAATGATGAGAAACTGTCAATTTCAACATGAAGAAGTGAATCATAAAGAAAAGATGAAGCACATTTTTTGATGATAAAAATTATTTATCTACAGACCTTATCTAATCGGGGGGGGGAGAGTACGTATGACACACGATGTAAACATTTGTGTGTTAAGTACTGTGTATGTCTATCCATTACAGTCACACTTTTGAGTGTACAGCTTGAACCTTACACAGTTTAAGGAATTTAAACATAAACAATTAATACTGCCAGTATAAGGTTAAATGCTATACACAACTCTATCACTAATTAAAGAGTGAAAATTAAACACGATGTACAAATTTTGATGAATAATATTAGATGAATTCATAACCATGAAAAATGCAGATATCTATAAATTTGTTGATTAATTAAAAAAGAGCAAAAATATGCATATAAAACTTTAAAAGCCAAATACGTAAGCTATCAATTTCAACATAGCGAATAATGCAATTTCATAACGAGACACGAAATATTTTTTAATAGTAAATATTTTATAGAAATTATTGATGGGGAAATAAACCATACACTGAATACATAAGTGATAACATACATTAAAATTTTATGAGAAAAGTATACATTTGTTATAATCGCTAACAATAAATTATTATAACACTTTTTAGTTTTTAGAAGCGTTAAACAATTTCTCTCAAATTAAGATGTATCAGGTTTCAAATGTAGCTCTTTTAAAAATGTTTTTAATGGTCTACCCTTTGATTTATTTATTGCTTATCCTTGACCAAGCATTTTTATAGGATTAAAACCTATTTCTTTTAAGTGGTCATTAGGATTTGAATGATACATAGATCTTACAATACGTTGAATTGTATCTGTAGGATTTTATCTACATTTTATAAGCTGCCATGATTTTTAGTCGGGTTGTCTGGCAATGTAATAAGGGAATATTTCGAATGTTTAAGTACGTTTGTTTTTAATCTTTAGAATTTTTAATCGTTAGAACTTTTAATCTGCAAAATTTTTAATCTTTAGTACTTTTAATCTTTAGAACTTTTAATCTTTAGTACTTTTAATCTTTAGTACTTTTAAACTTTAGAACTATCATATATTGATCTTGTTTTATTGCCTCCTAAATAATATATGGGCATCCTAACTTTTTGACCAAATCATAATCGATGATAGATATTTCAAGTATCAAGAATGCTGCGATTGTCTTTTTTCGTTTGGAAATCTTGTTAAATACTGCGTGTGCCTATCCATTATGCTTTGCACAGAGCTGTGAACCAAATCTACTAAACCTAAACATTTCATTTTTATTAAATATTTCATAAACATGAATCCAAATAAGACATTATATATAGTTCCAGACTCATTAGGTTTTTAAAAAAAAAGCAGAAGAGGTGAAAAATATGCAGTGCCCTCGCCGGGACTCGAACCATGGTCTTTTGAACACGCATTTCCCATTAGGCCACGAAGGGACGCGGAAAGAGCGGAGAAAAATACCTTATATAATATTACATTAGCCCAAGCTTCCCCTGTAAAATTTGTTCATTTATTAACATATTCTAACTTTCTATTCTAAATTCTCTTGTTTCTCGGTTTACTCCGTTTGGGTTTATATGACTAGTCGAGCTTCCTGTACCGCCATTAGAAGCTTGGGCTTACTGAAGCCATTTAATTAAAGAAACATTTAGATCTAAAACAAGGCCTAAATCAGGCCCATTAAGCAGTAGAACTACCACAAAACTACCTGAAATAACTTTAAATAGAATAAACAACTAAAATATGAACTTAAAGTCTAGGAGCTGGTGAGAAAAAAGCGCTTAGAAAAATGAGCCTATCTTTTATCTGTTTAATTAGATCGTTACTTGGACAAACATCCGTAACTGAAATAATTGCGCTTTCGCAGTCACTATAGATTTCTACAAGATCTAGCGCAGAATTAGAAATAAGCCAATATAAGGCCTCTCACAGGGCCACTAACTCTGCCTGATAGACATTGTCAGAAAGTCTATATTTCGTTTGTAAGCTTAGTTTCTGATGTGAGAACACACGAAAGGCATCCCTACATAACCATTTAATTTAGATCCATCTGTATAAACCGTGTAGCCTGTCATATTGGGGAAGCCTTTATGCCAATTCAACCGTTTCAATAAAGCTGAATGAACGTCTAAACCTTTCTCAAAGTCAAAATCTCTAGCTGAGAAGATCTCCCTGAAACAATCGACAGTTTTATTACCGGCTTTTAATATAAAGATAGCATATTCTTTTTCCGCTAAAATATCGAGCGGAGGGCATCCAGCCGAAATCTGAAGAGCTACTTTTTTAAACAATTCTAAAACACAGTAATCTCCAATAAAGCAATTCTTTGAATTTGCAAAATTTTGTTACGTATTCGGACCGTTCCAGTCCACCATGCGCCACATGCATACAAGATCGTTCTCTCAATAGCTCTTTTATACAAACTCTTAACTTTACCTTGGAGCTTCATTTTACTAAGCCTATTAAGAATATGGGTGCATTCGATCTTTATTTGATTTAGGTGAGGTATAAAAGTGAGCTGTAGAAAAAGAAAGAATGTAGATGGCACTGCTTGGCAGCAGATGTATTCTAAGGTAGAAACGAAAGAGGAAGGAATGTGATCGTTTTGAGTTTTCATGCAGTAAGCTAAGCTGAAGGTTGGTCCACCTAATAATAGGACATATGTATATATGTGTATACGTGTAGAGTAGAGAATAAACGTTAAAGAACTACCAGATGCGTCGAGTCTCTGTACGGGTCGCCTACGTTTAGTGCAGTTTACTATATTGGTGCATCGGCCGGGAAGTTTCAAATCTGAAAAACGAAGTGAACTTCGGTGGACGAATGCGGATGAATGTGTCCAGAACATGCCCCGAGGATTAGGTAAGAGCATGATTACTATTCAATTTGAATTTGAAATTTGATAAATTGCAGCCTTGGGTACATTTTGTATTAACGCGAAATAATGGCTGACCTAGATAGATTAAAACGGAAGAGAACCGCATTGAGAACAACAGTATCTAAACTATTAAAGAAAGCCGAGGATAGTTTAGCAAATAAAGATACAGATGAATTAAGCGAAGAACATGAATTGTTAATAGAAAAGAAACGTAATTTAAAAGAATTAGACGAGACAATTCATTCCATAATTGAGATAGATTCTTTAGAAGCGGATGTAATTAGTTCTGAGGAATATCAGGAAAAATGTTCTCGAACTATTAAACGAATTAATCGAGTGTTAGAAGAGGCTAAAATAAGTATTAAAGATCCTGAACAAAACTTGGTTAGACTGAAAAATGTACAAAGTACTGCAAAACTTCCAAAACTAGTGTTAGAAAAATATTCAGGTGATCCTAAAAAGTTCACGGAGTTTTGGAACAGTTATGAAAGCATTATAGACAAAAACGAAAGCCTTAGTAAGATAGAAAAATTCGCGTATCTGAAAACATTGCTCATAGATGCTGCGAGTAACGTAGTATCTTCATTAGAATTAAACGAAAAAAATTATGATGAGAGTATAAAAACTTTGAAGGAAAGATTCGGGAAAAAAGAGATAATAATCAGTCAATTCATGAATAAGCTGTTAAATTTAGAACCAGTAAAGAATTCAAATAATATTAAAGCTTTACGTAGGTTATATGATGAAATCGAAATGGCAGTTCGGAATTTGGAAGCGCAAGGTGTTACTAAAGGTTCATTTGGTCAGTTATTAATACCTGTGTTGTTAAAAACAATTCCAGAAGAATTCGTTCTGGAATTTAATCGAAGGAAAAGACCAAACGAAGAAATTAATGTATCAGATTTGTTGGACTTCATAAAACGAGAAATTGAATGTCGTGAAGCGTCAAGTTTACTAGTACAAGAAAAAAGAAATACCTTGCCTCCACGTTTCGAACATACTAAGCACGATTATAAAAAATTTCATAGAAATGTACCTACGGCTGCTAGTTTTAATACTGTTGATAATCGCGCATGCATCTTCTGCGAAAAGTCCCACAATTCATTTTCTTGTGATAAAAGCATTAAAGAAAAAATGTCTAAGTTACGTAACGAAAATAGATGCTTTATTTGTTTTCGAAAGTATCATATTTGGAAATCATGTAGGAATAAAACTAACTGTTTAAAATGCGGGTTTAAATCGCATCATGAGTCACTATGTATGAATAGTTCAAATCGTAACAAAACGCGAACGCCTTCAAATCAGAATATAAAAGAATTATGCGAAAGCGCGCAAGAAAATTCCGTAGATGAACCAATAAACTCCCCGAAAGAATACACGCTTTCTGTTGTTCCATGTAATAATTCATGTAAGAAAAATGCTTTGTTGCAAACATGTTCAGTGTTAGCTCATTGTGACGGTAGGTCTGAGTTAACTAATTTAATTTTTGATTGCGGCGCAACACGAAGTTTTGTTCATATTAATGTAGTTAAGAAATTAAAGTTAAAATTCATTGGAGAAGAAACGCTGTCTGTTTATTCTTTCGGAATAAAATGCGCAGTACCTAAAAGGTATAAAGTTGTCGAATTTTGTATCTCGGATCCGAAGCAAAAGAACGAAATAAAAATTAGCTGTCTAGTCACTGAGACCATTACGGCGGCGCAGTTAACCACGCCGTCAAAACAAACACTTCAAATGATGTACGAGTGCGGGTTACGAATTGCGGGTGTAGCTAAAAGGAGTGTCGGAATTTTAATAGGAGTTGATTATTACTGGAAGATAGTACGGGGGCAAAAGATCCAATTAGGGAAGGAAATTTATGCGATTTCTACTCTGTTTGGATGGGTTCCAGTTGGCCTCCAAGATCAAGAGAGTGAAGTAGTTTCTCAAAACACTGCTATAATGAACTGCGTAACTGAGTCATTGGGATCCTTATGGTCTTTAGATTTGATGGGTATTACCGAACACTCATCGATGACTAATGTGGAGAGGGAAATGATTGAGAGCTTTGAAAAAGAAATACGCTTAGAAGGTAATAGGTACCATGTTGGCTTATTATGGAAATCGGAAGCAGGGCTATTAGAAAATAATTTCGGAGTAGCATTAAAGCGCTTTGAATGTCTCAAAACTAGACTACTTAGAAATCCTGAGATTTATCAGCAGTATAAATCCGTAATTGAAGAGCAAATGAAAGAGGGTATAGTTGAGAAGCGTTCGCAGGAAATAACCGAATCGTCGTATTTTATGCCGCAAAGGGAAATAATAAAACCCAAAGAAACTACAAGTTGTAGAATCGTTTACGACGCGAGCTCTTCTAGGAGTAAAATCCTTAAATGATTTTTTAGACATTGGACCTAGTTTAATCCCAACGGTTTTGGACATAATTTTAAAATTTCGGAAATAGGAAATTGCTTTCAGCGGAGATATAGCTAAGGCCTTTTTAATGATACGGATCTTAGAAAAGGATAGGGATTATTTAAAATTTCTTTTGTTCGGAGATAGTGAGAAAGAATATAAAGTTTTGAGATTTAAACGTCTTCCATTCGGACTTTGCTGCAGTCCAGAAATTTTAGCGATGACGATAAAATACCACATCAAAAAATATAAAAACACAAATTCGGAAAGATATGAAATGTTAGATTCCTCGTTATATGTAGACGATTTGTATTACGGTGCAGACACTATTGAAGATGCATGTCGATTATCCTCAGACGCGGTTAAGATTTTCAAAGATGCGGAGATGAATCTTAGAAAATTAAGGTCAAATTCCGAGGAACTTAATTCCTGGTGGATTGAAAGGGGTTATAATGTAGAATTAGCGAAAGAGTCAAAATGTTTGGGCATGATCTGGAATCCCGAAGCAGACAAGATCAGACCAAATTACGAGGTTTCGGGAAAATTATATGACTATACTGAGGCCACAAAAAGAACTGTTCTCCAAACGATGGCCAGAGTTTACGATCCCATAGGAGTGTTTCAACCTGTTTTGATGAAAATGAAAATATTATTACAAAAAATTTGGACATTAGGTGTGAACTGGGATGATACTCTTCCATTAGAAATGACTAAAGATTTTGTTCACTGGCAAGACGAATTAAGGGTGCTAGAAGACTTTTCCTTTCCGAGAAAATATTTTGATAGTTGTGATAAATCTAATGTTAGTCTTCATGTATTCGCTGATGCTAGCCCTAAAGCATACGGCGCTGTAGCGTATTTTAGATATCTTAATTCGAAAAATAGCATTTGCACCAGTTTCATCGTTGCTAAGGCTCGCGTAGCTCCTCTCAAGATTATGACTCTTCCTCGTTTGGAATTAATGGCTGCTTTAGTAGCTGCCAAACTGTTTAAGTATTTGAAAAAACTGTTTCCTGAACTGTGCCATCAAACATTTCTCTGGAGTGATAGCCAAATATCTCTCTACTGGATAAAGGGATGTGCCAGAAACTGGAAACCCTTTGTGTCAAACAGAGTTTCGGAGATTCAGTCACTTACAGATCCCGAACGCTGGTTTCACTGCAGCGGGAAAGAAAATCCTGCTGACCTGTTATCACGCGGAGAAAGTGCCTTTAACCTTGTAAGAAGTTCCCTTTGGCTACAAGGACCTAGATGGCTCCTTCAACCGGAAAGTTTTTGGCCAGAAAGTCAACAAACAAATATCGATGAGGAGAGCGTTCAGAAAGAAACAAGGGGGCAAACGTCTCTTCAGGTTTCTGCTCAAGACGCAAATACTTCGGCATTACTGAATTTAACCCGATTCAGTAGACTTCTAAAGGTGTATCGGATTACATCGTATGTTATGCGGTTTATAAACAATATAAAACGGAATTCAATCAAATTCAAAGGTCAGTTAAGTTCTGTTGAGATTTCGAGAGCTGAGCTCTACTGGGTGAAAGTTACACAGCGAAAACACTTTGCGAAAGAAATTCTAGATCTCTCAAGCGGAAAGTTCTTAGATAAAACATCTACAATTTATTCACTTAACCCAGAATTGGATACCAATGCTCTTCTGCGTTTAAAGGGCAGACTTCAATTCTCGGATCTTGATTTCGAAGAAAAACATCCGTTGCCAGGATAAATTTTGAGCTTGTCCTAATGATGAGGTCAGACAAGCGAGATTGATGAAAACAACACAACAACCAAATTGCACCTGTATACACGAATAATTTAAGGAATGACTTGAGTGGAATATTGTTTAACAAACTCACGACATTATTTGTGTAGTGCGGCATTGAAATTAAATGTGATGTAAGCATTTATTGCCTGTTGTCGTCTTCTCAGGTTGTTAAGATTCGATCTTAAAAGATATATTAGATATTCATTGCATTTTTAATATGAGAAATTGCGAATGGCGAGCAATTCTCGTTATTAAATGAACTGAAGAGTTATTAAAAGGGCATTGCAATTCAATGCAAAATCATTGCTTCTAAATGGTATAAGATCACGAGCGGGTTAAATAAAAAGGGAATAAAAGGAGCATTTCTATCGGACTGCGTGCGAATAATTTTGAAGGTAGACTATGTACGTCTTTTCACAGTTTCACGAAGTGGCATACTCAAGCTCAAAGATCCTGTTTACAAAGGATTTTGAGGGTAATTTTTAAAAGAAGAATTTCTTAAAATGCTAACCAAACTTTGTGTTGCTCTTATTTATATGCGTCCAATTAATTAAAAGATAATTTTAAGAACAGCTATACCTCTAGCATTTGGGAATCTTGAAATACCTTACAGGTCTTTTGGCAAGTGGATATATTCAAAAATGTTTAATCCATTGAAATGTAATAGCATTTTTCCTATACACATTGTACTAACTCTACTAATTTTGTAATCCTTTATTCCAATTTTTAAAAGTCAAGTGTCAGGGATTTTTTAAAATAAAATATTTTTTTATTCCAAAAAAAAAAAAAAAAAAAAACCACCCACAGTTAATGGGCCAAATGAAAAGGAGTAAAAATTGTGTAGTACTGAAAGGAAAGGGTATTTGTTAACCTAAATTGTTAATGACTGCTGAGCAAACAGTTTAAAATGAAACATGTTACGACTTCGACTGACGTAGCCTCACGAAAAAGCTCAAACAAACGTCATTCGTTGTTGAATTTAGAATAATTTTATAATACAAGTTCTCCGGTGTTTCTTTTCGAAGTATTCTGAAGTCACTTGCAGCTTCACTTGAAAGTTAAAAAAATAAAATAAAGTAAATATGTAAATAAATAATAGATAAACAGGAACTATCACTCCATTTGTTCCCTTGATGTGTTAAAATATGTGTAAACTTAAAAATGTGCGTAAATTTGAATACATAGGCAGCAGAGATATAATATAAGCATTCATACTCGTTGTAGAAGCAAGTAAAATAAATATACATGGTGTAACGCTGATAAAATACAGAATGAATAAGAAATAAGAAAAAGTACGATATCTAGGAAATGTTCTCTGACTAAACAAGGGTAAAAGTTTTGGTATTCCTGAAAATAAATCACTATTT
>KK112177.1:276657-324410 GCA_000611955.2 Stegodyphus mimosarum
GATGTTGCAACCCGCGTTATCAAAGTTTTGCTTGCCGCGATTTCTTTGCGAGAACTTAGTCAAGTTGAAGCCGGGGCTAGACTTTGCTCATACTGTATGCTGTCTTCGATTTTACTTATAGTAAAGTTACTTCTACCCACAAGCTAGCTCAGTTGTGTTCCTGTTGATTTTCAGTTCGTATAAGGTGTTAATAAATATTTTTATTTAAGCTTTTACTTTGGGTTGTACCATTTGTAGCTATGAAGTTGCGGAGGACAGAAAATAGCTAGGCAGTCTTTTACGGTAACTTAAGTAGTTAATATGTATGTACATTAAGATTATTAGTGTAACATTGTTATAAAAAGGGCCATATTGTTCAAGAAGACTCCGTGTAAGCAAATTATTTGATGATAAACTTTAGAATGATTATTTAAATCTATATGTTGTATTTCAAAATTAGCAACGAACACGTGATTTAGTGTGCTTTCTATTACATACTAAACATAGCATCTCAAATTTGATAAAAGTTAAATAACTATTTTTTTAGTAATATCTTATGTCTCCACATTTGAAATAACTTTATCTTGAAAACAAAATTATAAAAATTATATTTAGATAACAAAAACAACTTATGTCTTCCTATTCAAAATACAGCGTATGTAAATGAATCATTATATCGGACATCATTATATCATGTATCATATATCATCATTATATCATGTTGTTGTTGCCCATGCTCACTTGTCTGACAGAGTCAGCCCAAGCCCCACGAGAATTCTCGTGTCAAGGAGCGCTAGATTACTCCTGTCGTTGGCAAGAGCCTTGAGCATCTAACAGGTGAGAGTATGATTTGGCTCAGTTCCGCCCCCAATTTTGATGGAGAGCACCCCGGGGGGACGGGTCCGAGGGTCTCCCACCCCTCTTCCCTTCCACCAAACCACATGAGAGGACTTTCGGCTCGCCGCATATTTAAAGTGCCGCTATGCCGCAACGACACTATACATTTACAAACATCCATGCCTTCTCCGGGATTCGAGCTCGAGCCCTTCGGCACGGCAGTCAGCGACGCTAACCACTATACCGGTTGGGCGGCATTATATCATATATCATCTTAATCAAACTTTGAGAGAACATGAGAAGCGAAAAATTTGTTTGACTGTTTATCTTCATTAAACTAGGCATGCCAAGAAGGCGGGAGAAATACCTTATATACTCCCCTTTTTAAAGGGCGACTGGGGTTTTCGCCAAATTCCGGTGGTGGAGAATCATCATCCACCACCTTTTTAGTTCGAGCGCCAGTTGTTGAGACATTAGGTACTTGGAAGCAGGAGATATGAAAAATAAGTAACGCCTTCCCCGGGAATCGAACTACGGACCTCTCAGTTACGCGTCGAGCGTGCTGACCACTACACCACGAAGACATGCGAAAAAGGCGGGAGAAATACTTTATAACTTTAATGTGTTTTTTCAAGAAATTTAACTGTTAGTTCTGCGGAATGAGAATATGAATTATCATGCTGAAGCACGAGTCCCCTAATTTTCACTTCTTAAAGAATTTCGGGAAGACGTTGAGTGATGAATCAGATCGCTGTAACCATTTTCTGCCTTTCTAACTAGATGACTTTCACCAGTCGTGTACTTCTGGAGAAAACGCTGAAAATTACCTTTTTCGTTGTTTGTTGTCTTTTCACCTTCGTTGATTTGGGGTAATCTTCAAAGGCCCATCTTTTACTTCCTTGACGTGTTGAAATTCATAAAGTGTTATGTACGTTTTATCACCAATTATGGTTTTAGAAATACTGAGATGTCCACAATCATAGGTAATTTTAAGAATTCTGATACGCAGCGCGTTTTGATGTTCTGTTAATTTATGGAGGACTTTGTGACAAACTATTTTTTTCATATACAGTTCTTCATAATTTATGTGCAGCTTCTGAACCAGTGTTAAGTTCCTACTGTATCATTTGATAGGTACAACGATTATTATCGATTAACATTTAACATTAACGATATTTCGTACAGTCGACACATTTTATGGGGCTACAGTTGAAAAAGGTCTTCCTGTGTGTTCGTAATTCCGGAGAAAATTTGACCTCTACGAAATTCTTTAAACCATCTGAATACAGTGACACAAAATAGAGCTTATTTTCAAATACTAACTGTAGACGTTAAAGGCTTTCTTCTTGATTAAGCTCCAGTTTAAAATCATAGTGAAATATTTCTCTCATGTCAGCTCCTTTTTCCTTTCTTTCAAAACTTATTTTACGATAGATAAACTGTAATTTTTGCACAAAACTGTGGTTTGTGGAAAAGAGTTCAAATTTACAGATATAATAAATAACTTTATTTTATCGAATGTTGCCTGCGCTTGTCTAAAAAATTTGAGAATTATCTACGTAACATATTTGCAATTGATCTGAGATAAAAACTTTCAATTCCATAGCAGTACTATTTCTGTTTATAAAATTATACATTTTTTTGGTAAAAAAACGAAAAAAAGCAATAAAAAAATTCTCAAAAGTATTTTCGATACAACACCTTTATTTCAGTTTCGTATAGTAAGGTCTAACTTTACGAGTGACCGAACAGTTTTGTAGGGATTCGCTTCTGAAGAAAAGTTGTCCTTAATTAGCCTTAAGCAAAACTGTGGGTTTATCGAAAGTTTTCCTGCTTTATATATGTAATCTTTTAACTTTATGGTATTGTTCGATGCATATTGGAAAAACTGCAAAGATTTCAAAACTCTTTTACCAGAAGGTGTTTAGTATATTGCGACGATAAATTGTAATTTTTCTTTGTGAAGCTTCCACTTGAATTAATCGTTAAGTTCTTTAACTTCGTTGAAAAATATTTTTCAGTGCTATTTATTCCTAAACTGAAATATAGTTAGGAATATTTTCGACCCCCACTAAAAGATTTTTACGACTCAAAAGATTACAGTTGGATTCATACGAGCTAACTGTAACCTGTTGAACTCAGTACTTTCAAGGAGGTTCACAATTGAAAATTTGCTCGAGATATTTATAAAATATGGCACATCATTCCAACAAAAATAAAAACAAAGTGTAGAACAAGAATACGACCATGACTTATGCTTTTGCATTTAAATTTTATTTTAGTTTTTCACCATAAAATGCAACCTCTCACGATTTTATTCGCTTCTTCGAAAGGACGTTTCTTTTTCTTGAATTCTTTTCTCGAACCTGTTATCGCTTACATAACTCATCGCTTGTTCTTCTGATCAATAAGTAAATAACCCTTTTTATTTTACTCGAACGTCGTCTATCAATTTGATTGATGAGGAAGAATTGGTATATTATTCTCTTAGAATAATTCCCTTCTAAGAAAAATATATTAAAATGAAATGCAGGCAATTAAACAAATGCAGGCATTTGCTATTAGTATGTAATTTAATAGCAGCTTTTATTCGGTTTTCAAATTAAGGTTTTGAATTATTTATTGCATTATTATTCGCAAAATGCTCTGTTACATTCTAATAAATAAATTAAGATGTTTTGTGTATGATTGCTGTGAATTATTTTGAAAACGAAAGGGCTATTAAACGAAACACAAAATGCATTTTGAAGCATTTCACATTGTACCACTAGCAATAAAAAATGGTGCGTGCTAAACCTTTTTGGTACGTGCTACTTTAGCACATGGCTAAACCTTCACATGATTTATCTTAAATTTTATATAATGTGTTAGCAAATCCATAATACGCATGAAACATTAGAATGAAAGTCAGCCAAAAGTAATCAAAAGTGACATAAATATTCAATTAAGCAGCATTTTTCTGAATATGCACCATCCTTTTTTTAAGGCTGAACTTAAAGCTTATCATTAGATATAAATGGGATACCTCGATAAATAGAAATTGTTTAGAGTTATATTCTTGAATCATAATTGTATAAACTAAGATTTTGAAAGTTAATATTTTTCTGCTTTACAGATATGTCCTATTACAGTGTGAGCGTCATCTTCCTTTTCATCATTTGCATAAAGCTAACAGTTTCAGGTAAGCTGTCACAATTTTTATGATTTTATTTTCTATCAAACGATTTATTTATAAGAACTAAAGCGGGGAATTATTTTTCTGTCAGCCCACCAGCGGCCGAGCGGTAAAGTCGCTGAACACTGGTAATTCGGTCTGAGGTTCGAATCCCGCGAACGGGCTGGCTACATGGGCGTTTTCGTGGTTTTCCCCATGTGCAACGTGTATACGACCCAGTTTCTCTTAGAAAGTCCTCCGCGAAGGCATCCCTCCCTTTAGGGAGATAGCCCTCGTGTGCTTTGCCATAATTGAATAACCTAACCTAACCTATTTTTCTGTCAAGTAAGATTCGATTTGTTGTTAGTTTGATTGTAAGAATTAGAGTAAGAAAGCCATAAAAGTTACGATTAATGTCATTTTTTTTTTCTTATCATTGCATGCAAGCTTTTTAAATTACCGTCTTGAGCCAACTATAAGATTATGCTTTATTTCCTTTCTTAAAATAAGCTTTAAAACATATAATCTGTTTATATGCTCAGCACAGCAATTAAAAATCGTATAAGATGGTTTTATTCTATTGTCCCTTAAACGTATTTACTTACTCGAAATTATTTATCGCATTCCTTCGCGCATATTCTCAGAGTATAAAGGGTTAGATTGTCCAGTTAGCAAGTGGTTTGAATCCATCCGTGGTTTGAATCCAGGCCAAGCGCACATTTGATTTCTCATGCACCCCTTACCGAAAAACCTAATATTCTTTACAACCTCAAGGTGAGACCAGGAGTGTTTAACCCTCAGCTTTCAAAATCCACAGCATCTCTATGACCTAGAAATGTAGGAAAGTGAACACAGACTGTGATCAATTTTAAAGTGAAGAATGGCGAGATAATTTGAAGCTACGACCTATGCAACACACAGAAAATTAATTTTTAAGTGCACTGTTATAAGTTTTACTGACTCATTGAAAAATTTAATGCTTCACGAAGTTTTCGACTTCCTGATATCTCTTCTTGAAAGCATGTACATTTTATGTTTTTAAAGCATATAAAAAAGTAAAATCCAACATCTTGAATGTATTCTTAGCAAGAGCTGCTGTCTATAATACTAGACATAAATACTGGTATTCAATAAACAAGTATAACGCTTACATTAAAAATGGTACATTTACACCAGAATTGCCAATATTCTAAATAAGTACATTAAAAATGGTACTTATTTAGAATATTGGCAATTCTGGTGTGATACGTTAGATTTCAAACAGAATGAACTCAAAATTATGTTGTAGCAAATGAAATAATTGTATAAAAATAAAGGCCATAAATAATTACCTTAAAAAAATGACAAAACTACAATAGAAAATAGCTACTTTAGATGCGCTAAAAGAAATTTCTTTCTCAGCTAAGCAGCAGCTACAGCAATCACACTACGTATAGATTCGGAGGAGAGCACTGTGATATGAGTGTTACATGACTTCGAAAACTACAACCACTGAGCTGCTGCGATGTACTAGAAGGATGAAGTGAAAATGACGCAAGTAATTCCAACCGTAATGACATAAGCAATGAAAATGGCATAAGTGATTCCAGTTGAAGTCTTAGCATTTTCCTCCATTTCGATTAGAAGTTCAGTAGCTTTAGAGTATTTTATACACCAAAATAAAAATAAATAAATAATAAATATCCCCTACTATGTAAATTTAAAATAATTAAATCTGTTGCCAACTTATTTTTCTATTTCTGGAGTTCAGTTGGCGTTTCCCACTGAAGAGCTAAGTATTTCTGAGTCGAAATTATGTTGTTTCTGAATGCTAGATCCAGTTAAATATAAAACAGCTCTGTTTTGTTTTCGTTCTAACTCTAATTATCTGTTCAACTTAAGCGATGAAAGAGCCATACAATAATATACAAGATTAATAACGATAATTTCTGCAATAATTTGGAGCTTAAAATCCCATAACCATAAAAGCCATTTCAGAAATGGAGCATTAATTGATATCTAAATAACGACTTACTCATAAGAGCTAATTTCAAACATTAGGTTATATCATAAATTATCTCGAAACATCTAAACGGCATATATATTAAGAATCATAGAAGTCCACCAGTAAGACATGGAATCACAGATTCCAAACTAGAAGATGAATGATAGCACCGCTTATGGCAAGGACAAAACGAGTCGAAAGAAATCGTTAACGTGAACGGAATACATAATTCCATACACAGATATAACAAGACAGAAGAGTGTCATCAAATTATTCCCTCCTACAAATGGGCGGGAGCTAAGGTTATTCATTCTTCCTTCAGCTGATTAGACCTTCAGCGTAGTCCTTCAGCGTAGTGTGAATGATGGTCTTTGACCATCATTCACACTACGCTTTCTAAAAGCAGTTCACTAGTTCGTTTTCTGAACTATATTTTGGAAGAAAAACATTATTTCGAAGCCTACACATAGAAATATTTTACATAACCAGATTTTGTATCATCTATTTCTAGATGCCTATTTTTTTTTCTTTTTTGGTTTTACTCGGATATTCAATAGTCAGAAAAAAGAGTGTTATTGGATATTTTTAAGTATAATTTTAAACTGTTTTTGTCATAAGCATTTGCTGAACTGACGAGCATAACAATATACGAATAAATCTCAAAATATTTATAAAAATGACATTCGTTTTTAAGAAATAAAAGAAGATGTGCATATATGTATATCTTTACGAATATCACAATTATAAATGAACGACATTCTTGTTTCAAGAAGTGGACGAAGATGAACATACATGTGCAGTTATTTTAGTCTAAATTTAATATTAGATATTCCAATTATATCATCGAATTTAGATGTCACATGCACCTTTTGTAATGTAATATATTCAGATATTACATTTAAAACTTTTTCTACCATTCTCTTCTCTTCTAATAAGGGAAAACGGGGAAATGGGTTCTATTTTATATGCAATTTTAATAGCTGCAATGTTTCAATGTTTTTCCAATATGCAGTGGGCTTTATAAACTTAGCAGTTCTACATTTTCTACAGTGACGCATTAATTACTTAGAAGCAAATATACTATTCATTAAGTAATTAAATTGGTTTCAAATTTTTTGGCAATTTCTTTCTCAGCCGTTAGGTACTGGTAACTGCTCTATAAGGTGCATTGTGAATTTTCTCATTTCTTTCTAAACTCCATTCATTTACTTTGTATCATGTTATTTGAGCCATATCCTACAAATCTAGAAAAAAATTGCAGTTTGTGTAGTTTTTAAAAGAGATTTTTATTGTTTTTAAACTATAGAATGATATAGGTAAGTTATTAAATAAAAAATCTCTTTTGGTTGATAAATCTGCTTAAGCAGCTGTCTAATTTGCTTGAGACATGAAACGTCCTTACCAACATCCTTTTATCTTCATTAATTTTATTTAATTTTTGATAAACTTGTGAGCTTAAAATCATGCACATTGAAGTCATAAAAGTCAATTGGTTCATGATTACTATATTTAAACAATCACTCGTAACGAAAGTAGTATGCGTGACATAAAATTCAACAAGAATTCATTGCTCATAAAAAAATTAAAAGAAGATGAAAATACTGCATTTGTGGCGTGCGTAAATGCCTGTTGTACAACCTTCCTTCCCATTCATTTGTCAAAATTGAAACCTTCTCAAAGAATCCAATTAGCATAATAATAGCTATTACATTTCGTTTCGTACTTCGAATTAAATGATATTTAAGGTCTCGGTAGTTAATGACTTTGTGGTTTTGAACTCTTTGTCACGATATAACTACTCATAATTAACATTCACAAATGTGACTCGTATCCACTAAAAACGACAGAAAGCCGGTAGAATGTCTATGCAGATTTATTAAAACAGGCTAGGTAAATTTATGGGTTATATTTAATGGGCAATTTCAAGGAGGTCGATGCCCTTATGATAGCTACACAAACACTTTATTAACATTAACTCTGCTTAAGAGCCTGAGGTAGATCAGAAGTTTCACGTAAACCAAGCAACTTTTCTAACATAATATCTTCCATAAACAAGTCTTGGAATGAGATCTTGCATGCTAATCAGATAATTAGACTGGGATCATCTCAATACTGACTTTTCGTCCATGCGGCTTCTTGTTGCAATAAGCACGTGCACGTAAACTATTCTTCAGCGAAAGTTGAATGCAATCATTTGCTGAACATTTTATGACGAAAGTGTAGAAGATATCATCTCAGGAACTACTCTGAATTTGCATGCACACGAAATATTTTTCGCATGACTTGAGAAAGAAGTGTTTATAGCACTAGGTTTTCTTGGCATGATGACTCACTGAGCTTAAACCTTACTGACTTATCAATGCATTTCCTATGTTTTTAGGCCGTTAAACTGAGGAAGCGTGACGCAGCTCACTAGGGTTCCGTGTGGAATCCTAAAAATTTATGAGAGCATTTGTAAGACAAGATCTTTTTGAAGACATTTTTATGCCCAGGAAAACAAATCGTTAAATTTTTTTAATGATTGTTCTTTTTAGCTTAATTCAAGTTTGTCATTTATTAGATCGAAGTAATATGTAGCAAATTCCACTGCTTTAGGCTGTCATATGAAAATGAAGAACCAACACTACTTCTATCTAGTGAAGGCCATTTGAGTAGTTCTTATTTAATTGACATCATATTATTGCTGCATTTTAAAAATAATTTTAAATTACTTTCAATTCCAAATTCTTTTATAGATATTTAAAACATCACTCACAGAAAAATTTTAAAAAGTATTGTTACAATTAAAAAATAATAGAGTAAATATTAAAATTTTACAACAATAATAGATATTAAAATAAATATTTAAAATATGAAAATTTTACAATTAACGTGAACAAGATGTTAGTGTTTCAAATTTTTAATATCTGAAATAAAATATATATATATTCTTTTACTGACTTCACAATATCTGTTTCCATACCAATCAATTTCTGGGGGGGGGGAGAGAATGCAAAGAATTAAAAGATAGTCTTGCCATTCATGCTGTTGAGGTTAGTAAAATTTAATTTGATGCGTTGGTATTGATTATTTTGCTAGCAGGTAGACTTTTTAATCTTATTTTTCTTGCTCATGTCATCCCATTACTACTGAAATATGCAAATGACTTAAAAAATGATTGCCGATTCTAATTTTGTGTTAGCTTGCAGCTCAGTTAACTGTCTAAATGTCTACTGATTGATTAGAATATCGTGAGACACAGCTATTATGCTTCCAGTTTCAATTATGCTGTGTGAGTATTAAAAATAATTACACATAAGTATTCATGCTGCCAAAACTATGAGTTGCAGGATTGATCTGCAACATTAAACCCAGGCTGTAGTCAAAATAAGTTTGATTGCTTCAGATTTATTTACTTATTTAGAGTTATGATTCAGATTTTAATTCAGTTGCGAAGTGAAAAATCTAATCATAACATAGCTAAGAAGTAACTAAGAAAAGTAGTTTGTCAAAGTTTGTGTGGGCATCAACTATGCTATAGCTATAGTCTTTAAATCTTTTCTATTTCTAGGACTGCAGGATGACTTTATTAACCATTACAATCTGTAGATCCCCTGCAGTCACATATTTGATCTATTCAGCACAAGTTTTATATTCGAGATTCTAGTAGGTTTAATACTTTTCCAAATATTTCTTTATGGTGTTTTCGGTCTCATCGGAATCAGTTCTTGTGTGGTCAAATATGTTGCTTTGCTTCTTTTCTTCGTTACTTTCCTGCTAAATCTCCCTTGACACTGTCAGGGGGTTCGCGAAGGCTAATTGACTGCCATGCTTCCAGTCTTGTGTTTGAATCCCGGTTAAGGCATGGGAATTTGTAATAATGTTGTCTTTGTGAAACAAAGACGCATAAAATCCATCAAACGTAAAGTTTTGTTTACAAATCAGTAGTAGCAAAAGATGAGTATGCGACGCTCAGACGTCCCCTTAGCTGCTTCTTGCTTGTAGAATTGGGAATGGATTTCAATCAGATAGCTTTGTATATTTTGCCTTAATAATCTATTCTTCCCAACTAAAAAGCCCGTTTTTTAGAATTCCTCTTCCACTTACGTATTTCATTCATCCTTTGCAAATGTTAGTTCCTCCATTAAGTCTGATCGGCAATGCGTAAATTTCACAGTATATTTACAATGGACAGCCGATATAGTGGTTAATCCTGACTGCCATAGCGATGGGACCGGGTTTGAATTCCGAAGAAGCATGGTTGTAACTGTCCGTCCCTTCATAGGAGACAACGATGGCCACCTGTTTGATGCTTCCATATTGAAACGGCCACCACTTCAGGCTCTTGTAGTGGTGCAAGGCTAATGGCTATTAAATAAAGCTCCCGGCCATTAAAAAAATATTTCATCTCTTACTGCATTGGTAACACTTGACTAATTTGCTAAAGAAGAATATCTTATAGTTCCTATAAAAGTTTGATTTCTGGCAGTATGGTATTTAGAAAAAACCTCATTGTTTTGCCACAAAAGCATAATGGAAAGACTTAATGTTGCTGACACCGTAGGGCTCCCATCGCGAAATTATGTGCATTTATACACCAAAAAGAACTGGTGAGGATGAAATCTTTGGCTCCTTCCCCGAGAAAAGCTTTTCCGACGTTATTAAAGCACCCCAACGATAATAAAAACCTATAAAAAAGTTCAATAATAATTTGACTAAGTCGTAGCAATATGGGGAATTTTATCTCGTCGGAGATATGACAAGCATTACATATAACTTTAAAAACTCGGCGAACAACTGTTGTTATAACCCTACGTTGCAAAATTATTGTAACCATAAGCTCAGTCTTTATCCAAAAATGATATTAAATACATATTACGGTATGAGTGATTCTCTTAATCTGAGATGATGATAACAGATGTTATTAAGAAATTTACCAATCAGTATATTACATCTATTCAAAGATTGTGAACTTATTTCAAGAGAGGGCACAACTGGCTCTTTCTCGTTTTCTAACTCCGTATGTTTTATAAATTAGTTTCGTTTTAAAATATGAGAATGATTAATGCGGATAGTTTTTGCACTATCTAGCATTTACTTTCTAAACTATCAAGCATTTACTGGAGGTCCTAAAACAGCAAAAATCAGCGTGATATTCATACAGTTTCAGAAACGATTATTCGAGGTGTTAAAACTCTTTCTTGTTAGACAACAAGAATCAACATAATATTCATGAAATTGTAGAATAACTATCGAGTTGCTAAGGCAATAAGAAACAGCTTAATATTCATAAATTTGTAGAATGATTATTAGAGGTTCTAAGGCAATAAAAATTAGCGTAATATTCATGAATTTTCAGCAACGATTATTGGTGGTAAAATAACGATAATCAGCTGAATATTAAAACATTTGCAGAAACCATTATTGGAGGCGCTAAGGCAATAAGAATCAGTGTAACATTTATAAATTTTCAGAAGTGGTTATTGACGATGCTAAGGAGATGCTATTAGAGTAATGTGAATGAATCGATGCTATTAGAGTAATATTCATGAATTCGCCGTTGCAATAACGGTTCTTTGACGTGCTAAAGCAGCAAGAATCGTTGTAATATTCACAAATATGCAGTCTTACCATCTTCAATAATCGTTTTTCAGTGTGTGATTTCAATTCAAACATCTAAAATTTTCGAAAACGTTTTCTGCCTAAAACTAAAACCTGCTCATATTCTCTTTAAAATAACTGAAAAGTTGTCGTCGTGCAGTAATTGAAATAAATCTGAAAGTTTGCAGCTTAAAACGTCAGTATGTTGATGCCGTTAACATAACCTACTGAGCGATTAAAACAAATGAACTTCTTGCATGTAAAGAAAGACCGAAACGTTTAACTTCCTTTTGCTATATAACAATACTTATTACTTTTAAAATGCATAATTTACATGTAGTAGCCTCCTTTGCTATCAATAGAATAAAATAATTCTAAACGTAAGCTCAAAGAAGAAAACGTAGCATGCTTTGAAATTTAAGTCTGACCTTTAAAGATTTAGTCAAGATTTACCTTTCTCAACTTCCTTACGTATAATAAAGATTACTATACAAAGAGAACAAACGGTATACGCATAAGTAACGCTTATGGATAAACGTACGAAATCTATATCATAATAACTAGTACTAAGTCTCCATTTTACTATTATTATTATTATTATTATCTTTTCCTTTCTTTTAGACTATCTTAACGTGTTTTAACTCGTTACTAATTGCGACTTACCAAACGTACTCACGGAAGGGAATAATAAAATGATATTCTTTGTGCCTTTTTATTTTCTTTCTTATTTCTCTATTAAGAATACTAAACTGCGATAAAAATTAAATGGCTCAACAAACACAGAGCTTGAAGATCATTCTGCCCTCCTCATAAATCAATTTTAATGCAGGTAATAGCTATTTTTTCAGTTGTGAAAAATTATTTAACGAATATAAAAATATCACAAGCATTTTTAGTTTTACAACACGTTGGGAAATGGCCTTGAATAAAATAGTCCATTTAAAGCTATTACAAGAAGTGATAAGGTCGCAATCTTTAGGGTATGCATTTATCTCCTTTAAGTACTCACGCAGAATACAGATAAAGTAAAAATATAAGCTGAGAGGTTCGTTTTTTCCTAACTTTATTCAATTTCTTTTGTTAATGGATTAAAAATAATTCTAAATTGTTTATATATAAGAGTGTGGGGTTTTACTTATTTAATTCAATGCTCAATTCTTGAACCCCACAAACACTAACAAGCAAATAATCGCTTTAGTGTGTGAACAAATATGTAAGACTTAAGAAGGGCTAACTACCCTTTATTTCTTAGAATAAATACAATCAGTTTTTAACTCTGAACGTACAGCAAAGCCTCCACTTGGGCTTGAACTTAAATAATTATGAACTTAAACTAAACTAAGCTTAACTAAAGCTGACTGGCGATATAGCCGAAGCTATCGACATTCTAAGTAGTTGGCCCCTAAATCTTAATTAAATCGGCGAAGCCAAACAAGGGCCTAAAGTATGGCCGAGCGTAGCAAAGCTAAGAGGGACGTAACCAAAAGGCAAACGCGTGCTATTCAGAAACAGACTCTCTGTCGAAGTCGGTGAAACATCGACTTAAATAGTACTCTTACTCATTTGTATTAACTGCGTTTCTGAAATTACATTCTGGTAGGAAATTGTAAGCTGAAACTAGAATAGATAGAAAAGATGCATAAACTTAAAATAACTGTTAATAAAATTAGGATAAACCTTATAAGAGCATTTCTTGATTACGTTTTACACACATTTTATGTAAATAAAATACTACATAAAATATAAATGAAGCGTAATCATGTTCCTATTCCAGTATATTTATTACGACTGAAAAGTGTTTCGTAGGCTAGAAACTTCTTTATAAATTTCCAGTTCGAATAAAAACTCTAAAATTTGGTTTCCTGATATCTTAAGATCAACCACAATTTGTTTCCATTTCAGTAGTCTTAGCCCATCCGCAAAATATGTAATAATTGGCATAAAAAAATATTAGGAAAAATTTATCGTGGCTGAGAAATTCGCGTCTGGTCCTTTGCTACGCGTTACAGAATGCAATGCGCCTACTTTGGGCGAGCATTTAATAAGTTTTAATTGCGCAACTTTTATTTTAACTTTTCGGGGTTACTTTTATCTGTATTTCGCTTTCGACTTTGTTTAGCACTTTCGATGCTCCAGCGATTAACAAAATAAATTATCTCATAAAATGTAGATCATCTTTAAAAACTGATTTTATTCAATCTTAAGTATATAGAAACTAAATATAAATTTACGTTGTGTCTATAAAAAACAATTTTGTATTTTTTAAGTTAAACGGAAACTGAAAATTCGTTGTTTTAGTGCAATTTATTGTTTAAGTCAATCAGCTTTACCTTTATTTTAATTAAACATTATTTTCTATTTTCTTTACTTCTTTCGTTTTAGTTTTCTTCCTTCTAAAAGCAACTAATAACTGGAACTTACGGTGTTGAATCTGGCTTTTAAATCTGTATTAACATTTTTGTTATAATGTTTTTAGTTGTTCTATAACCATTTTTAAGATATCAGTCTATTTCGTTTTAACAGCCATGTTAACATTTTTAATTAAAGATTCCTCCTCTTCCTTAACCCCCCTTTTATTTATTTGTTTTTATATTTTACTCAGTGATTCTTCCATTGCTTCTAAACATTATATTCGTTTATTGTAAGACTGCTGTCTGTCTGTTGATTTCTGTTTACATTGTTTTCTAGTTATAGCATATATAACGTGAACAATGTATATAAAGGATGTCCTGAGAATGCCACATAGAGGTTCCCAACGGTTTTACTTGTTGTGAGAAGTTAAAGTGATCAAAAATGGCCTCTATGATCCGAAATTCTTAAGAAAAACGAGAAGTAAATAAAACATTATGTTGATACATCGGGTATAACGAAGGAAAGGTTGAATTTTTATAAACTTGAAACTGTAATATTTAAAAAAATTACGTCTCTTGCAATATATGCGGTGTAATAAGGTTTTTTCCCATTGAGAATGCGGATTCGGTTTTCTAGTACTTTTTGCTATTCAGAGATTATATGGTATTTAGGGGCAAGTGCTACAAGCTTATTACCAAGAGACTTATTACCAAGACAAGCAACTCTTTTAACGAAACTACCTACCTGTCCATGTATAAAAGAAAAACAGTATCAATTTAAAATTTTATTTCGCGTCTTATTTTCAAATTTTTATTTTCCAAGTGGATACAGCAACCAGCTTATTGATGCTTTTTTCCTTTCGGAAGAGAAAACATGCAAAATGGAATCGCTTTAAAACTTGAATATATGGCCTATATTAAGTAACGGCTTTGTGTTTCAAACTAATACCAGTATTAATTTGGAACAATCAGATTAGCACTTTCCTTTTTTACTCGAAATCAAAGAAAAGTTCTCTCTAGAACCGTATTTTTAAGAAAAATGTGTCTGTAACTTTAGATCCTTTATGCTGTGGATGTAAATTTTTAAAGATGAAAATTTCATGAAATTCACCAAATGTACAATCATAGCATTTCAATACATTTCTCTATGAATGGAGCAAGTAAAAAAGTAAAAATCATAAAATATGATTTTTTTTTTCACTTCCTGCCCAAGAGCTAAAATGTAGTCGTGTAATAAAGTTTGGAGATGCTTAAATTTCATAGTGGATTTTATGATACGAATTTTAAAATGCATAGTGAAATCGTAGAAGTTGTGATGAAAGTGTCTTGTTGAATTCCTAGATAAAATGATATTTTCATGTTCAGCGAATTTTCTTTACCTTATTTTTGAAATTTTTTACTTACTATTTTATTTTCTTATTTTTTCTTACTTGCATTTGAAAAGAAGGTGGTTTTTTTTATAATTCAATGGCAGCCGGTATTTGCCTATTCAGTACTACCCACTTCTAAGGACAGAAGTGGTGGCCTTTTATTGTGAAAACGTTTAATAGGCGGCCACCTATGAAGTTGCCTCCTATGAAGGGACGAAGAGTTACAAACGTGCCTTCCCCGAGATTCGAGCACGAACCCTTCCGTACCGCAACAGACTTCCGAAACCATAATACCGTCTCGGCGGCATTTCAAGAAAAGTGAAAGATCTGTCTAAGTAATATGCTTTTCCCAGAATTATATAAGTATTATACAGATGATAAAAGTAAGAAAAACTTAAGAAATTTTTCGTAAAGGTAATTTTTTTTATTATATATGTAATATTTAATAAATTTTTTTCTTTAATTCAGGTTTCCGAGTCCATGACTTATTCTCTGATTACGGTTTTCTTTTTGTGCCTTAATGTGGTATAAAATGTGTTTTTTAATCATTAAATTCATTGTTTCCCCCTTAGCCCCACTGTTGTTTTCAGCCAAAGAGGATACTAATCGTGGAATTTGTGACATATTTCCCATTGCATTGGTTTTTGATTTTTGTCAATTCGTCGTTGTTTCATTTACTCTAGTTTATTCGTAAAACAAACAGGTCAAAATTGTTCATCTTCTTCTCACATATAACATCATAAAGCATAAACAAGTGGACTTATGCTAGTTGCTTACGGATGGTATCAAACAAAAAATAAACTTTTGCGAAGCGGGGCCACTTTAAAATCAGAATGATTAGCGACGTGCTGAATACATATTTTATTTTGTATTTTGATATGAGATTAATGTTATGAGGCGGCTTTTAATTATATGCATACCACATTTAATACAACCATAATCATCCGAAATAGTAATATAACGGATTTACGAAAGTGTTAATGCATAGAAATGGAGAGAAAATGTAATACATTTTAATGTTTACTTTCTCTAAACTTTAAAACATTATCTTCTGTGGATAACATTATTGGATAGACTAGATTTGATGAAGGGTTAAGGTTTCCTATTACTAACAGAAAGAAAGGATTTCTCGACCAGCCGGGAAGATATCGTAGTTAGCAATGCCTGTTGTCATTACGGTGGGATAGGGTTCGAATCTTGGAGAAATCAGGGATATCTGTACTTCCATAACGTTTTCGTTACAGTGGTTAGCAATGCTGGTTACCATATCGTTGAGCCCGTCTTCGAATCATGGAGAAGGCACAGATATTTGTAAAGGTGTAATGTCGATGCGACATGGCGTCACTTAAAATACTGCTATCCGAATGTCCTCTGAAGTGGTTTGGTGGTGGGGAAAGACGGATTGGAGAACCTTGGATCCGTCTTTCCACGTATTCTCCACCAGTACTGGAGCGGAACTACACTGTTAGAGGGGTGGGTACTGTGCTGAAATTCTAGTGTTTGACCTACTTTTACATGCACCTGCATAACGGTTTTTCATGATGCAGGCACGTAAAATAGGTCCAACCAAGGTCTTCTGAAAAGGTTGTTGGTAACCAAAGAAATGTAGGAATTCCTCCGATTTCATTTCTCGAGGTGTTGTTCCGGATCAAAACTGCAACGGAGCGGTCGACTTATTCTGCCAACATACGTAACCTAGGCCATTGCCAATGGCGGGCCCACTTTCACTCTACCTATGATTATTTATGAAACCATTCTGTTCACATGCCCAGATACAGAGGTAAGGAAAAGTATAAAAAGGAATTTCCAGTTTCTTTTAATTGATATTTATAGCTCTTGCAATTTGTTTTTCGATTAATGTACATTCTATTTTCTCTAAATTTCATCATTTTTGAGCTAAAACACAAAAATAAAGATTTGAATTCTATTATGTGCTCAATGCTATGATTTTACATTAAAGAAAAGATAATGCTGTTAAGTGTCATCGGATAAAAAATGAGAAAAAATGACTTTTTCTCGGAAAAATTAGTGACTTTTAACTTCATGAAAACTGAAACGAAGATGTTTTGCCGGGAAAAAAATAATCAGTAACAAAAAATTCCATTTACCTTCCTCGAACCAACAAAAGATACAGCAAAACGTAAAAGTCAAAAAGCAAAACTTTTCTTTTTCCTGCTATATTTTCTGAAACGTTTTTAGATATGCCT
The DNA here is from genome assembly GCA_000611955.2 of Stegodyphus mimosarum. Lineage (NCBI taxonomy): Eukaryota > Metazoa > Arthropoda > Arachnida > Araneae > Eresidae > Stegodyphus > Stegodyphus mimosarum. The sequence goes on from KK112177.1 coordinate 294,120, forward strand.
TTAGCTAAGAAATTAACTTCACAGGTTAAATGACGGTATGACGGTTAGCGATCTAAGGTTTTTTTTTTTTTTTGCTTGTTCTAATAGTAAAAGCTATTTCAAGCTAGATTTTCAGGAAAGAATTTATAGCCGAACAACATTTTAGCACTTACTTATGAGGACTGAGTGTTCTGGAAAACATGGTCAATTCTGTAAAGGGTTCTTAACCTCAAGTTTTCAGTCCTAAACTGGAACAGTGAGCTGACGTAGTGTAAGCTTTGTTCTGATGTACTGCTGGGCTGGATAGTAACTGCACGTGAAGGGATTTGAAATCCTCTTTTATTAAATCACTATTAATTTACAAACTTCCCAACTCGGGAGAAATACAGAAAGTAAAAGACCGCACTTGGGTCGAACTTAACAATCAAGTAAATTTAAATACTAAACCTAAAATAGAAATTAAATCAAACTTTGCTTCGCAGAGCAATTCGCGGAGATTGGCCTCTATCTAAAAGGGTGCGTAGCAAGATATACTAATACTAACGCACTTCAATTTGTTTTACAATGCAATCGCGTAGTAAGCACTATGGCTTATAAATTTAAACTGCTAGCTGGTCAGACGATCGTTGAGCGGCGTGACCGTGATCTGAGACTAAGCTCTCACACACTAAGAGGTTTCTACCTCTGTCTTAAATAGTACTTGGCTGTACTTCAAAATTAGCATAAGCTGAAACCGCGCGCTTCTTCTGACGGGAAGTTGAAGCAGAGAGGAGATAGACAGATTTAAATTAAAATAAAACTTGGTTAGTTTAACTAAAACCTTACATACTTTTTAAAGATTGATAGTTGACACAAAATGTAAATTTTATTCGAATAAATAAAAAAACATGTGGGATTTTAAAGCCATGAACAGTTTTAATGTTTGCTTAAGTGAAAACTAACAACTGTAAATTTAATTATAAATATACTGATAAAAAATTTTTGAAGGAACAAAATTAATAAAGTATTATAAAGTGATTGGAAATAAACTTGATCACGATTTTTTTATATCTATCATTAAATACTATGGATTGTCCTAAAAAAATTATTTCGTTCCTCGTTTGAGTAACGAGAAATACTATATCTGTGGACAGCCCGATGAAGTATGTTCTCCAAAATTTACAAAACTGAATAAAAAAATATGCGAATAATATGAAACATTACAGCATTTGGTAAGAGAGTTTCTGCATAAAATTATGGTAGCTATTCAACACTAGCTAAATCGATATCACTTTGTCATCAGTTCAGCAATAAAAAAATAAAAAATTTAAATATAGGTTAAGAATTCATATAGTTATGAAAAAGCACATCAATTTATTTTATTAAATTGAAGCGTTTCGCAAAATATTTGTAATTCTAGCAAACGGTAACTGAGTTATGAAAGTTATCTTCACTTTAAAAAGTTAAATAAAGCTAAGAGCGGAGTATGATATCGATGTAAAAACCATAACGAGTTTCTGAACCCTGACATTATAGATAATAAAAACCTGTTTACTGAGCGTATATCTTTTTGTTAATTACGCTCACCAGTGTCTTCTATTATTAGGTAAAAGATTGATACATCGCATCAGAATATGATACGATCAGATTTCGAGCATAAAATATCATATGACGTAGAACTTTTATCAGAAAGTTAATGAATCGTTAGTGAAACAAAATAAACGATAGACTTTTAACGAAGTCTATCGCTTATCTTCTTGATACAGTACTTAAGAAGGATGTGGGTTTTTCCCGCAAAAGTCTGGCAGCGCTCCGATTTCATATGCCAAGGAGAAATGGACGACAGAGTTAATAGTTTAAACACAGCCATCAACCTGCCAAGTTTATGGGACTAATACCACTTGTGCATAGTTTACATTACTTACATTTTAGTTTAAAATGCTGTTGGCGTTGTTGTGCTGTGGTTAATCTAGCTTGTCTGATATCAGAGCAAGCCCACGAAATTCGTCCTGGCAAGGAGGCAAGGTTGCGCCTGTCGTTGGCCTTGAGCACCATACAGGTGACAGTACGACTTTGCTCAGTTAAGCGCCAAATTTTGAGGGAGTGCACTCTGGGGGAGAGAGGATAGGTCCTAGGGTCTCCCATACCTCTTTCCCCTACCACAAGTTTCTCGAGAGGACTTTCGGCTTGCCACATACTTAGAATGCCCCAATGCCGCACAGACACTATAATTTACAAAGAACCATACCTTTTTCGGGATCCGAACCTAGGCCCTTTGGCACTGCTGTCAGGTTCATTAACCACTACGCCGGTTGAGCGGATAATTTGAAAATTAAGATACTCAAGGCTTTTTTGAAAAATGCATCTAAAAATTTGTTCTAAACTTAAAGTTGAAATAGTCTTAAGCTTCATTATTGTTGCCACTAACAGAATCTGATGAAACATCGAAGTTATAGTACAAAGTGCCCTTGTAGACTTTCCCTTTTTTTCATGAATTATATAGGCAAATAAATAAGTTAATTAAATTACAAAAATACAGCAAAAGGTCCTTATCACCTCATTAAAATTATATAAAATTTGCAAAATAACAAGGTGTTTTTAAGTTATTATTATTTACGTGTTCCGCCCTAAGGCAGTACACGGAAGGGAAGGATGCCTACGTGGAGGACTTTTTGGGAAAACTGGTTCGTATTAACATGCCACATATGAGGAAAGCCACAAAAATGCCCATGCAGCCGGCCCGTTCGCGGGATTCGAACCTCGGACCGAACTACCTGTGTTCGGGGTTTTTAACCGTTCGTCCGCTGGTGAGCCCCTATTTTTTAAGTTAGAAAATAAAATTAAATCAGCAAGTAGTAAAAGACTGAAATTTCTTGCCATGCTTTGTGTTACCCTTGTCAAATGCAAGTGCTTTATTAAAAAAGAGCATTAATGTTATATTATTGTAATACGTTGGACGAGATTAAACTTAATGAAGATAATAATGTTCACAAAATTTAATTGTTTTATGACCCCATAAAGGAGGAAAAAATCGGCACGCAAACGAATAAAGAAGCCAAAAACCAATAGAGGTTTGGTTTATTTTATTACAGCAAAACACGGAAGGCCTCTTCGTCTTGAATCAAACCTAGGACGAACTACCAGTGTTTAGCGATCTTACAGCTCGGCCGCAAAAAAATTGAAGGATGAGCGAACTATGCTACATTTGCTTGGCCCATGGAAATTCCGTGACAAACGCCACGGAAAGGGTTTCTCAGTCAAAGGGGGTGTTTGTCACGTTTGTGTGTCAAGGGGTTAAAATTTAAAATTCACAAAGATTAAAATATTCTGTTAGTGGTCTATTATTCTATTTTGATAAAACTATTGAAAGAAATGGAGAATCATTTTAACATTTGAAAGAAAAAATAGTTTATATTCTTTTTCTTTCTGTTAATGCTGTTAATGGTTAAAAATTTTACTTTGCCGAGATGACAAGCAGTAATGAGCCCATGCTTATTTTACGTTATTTATTTATATATTCAAAGACTTCTAAATATCTGCTTTTAATATCTTCTAGGCTAAACCTTTTAGTTAAAATTCTTTATTTCTTTTCTCTTCTTTTTCTTTTTTTCCCCTATTCCGTTGCTATCTACTTAACGGGAAAAAGTTTCTGTTACGAAGGAAATGATCAAATCGTTCGAATCCTAATCTAAATAACAGTCAATGTTTAAACTCAAAATTTTTGAAAGCCTACTTTTATAGATGTTCAGTAAACGTTTGACGTCCGGCGTTTGACAAAAAAGAAATATAGTTTAGAATTTCAGTGGCGCCCGTATTACTAGTATCATAAATGTTAGCTTATTTTTTAAATTTTGAATTTTGATTAAAGTTTAATATTTCACTTTTTAATGTTAATTCTTAAAATAATCCAGCTCTCCCAACATTTCGAAAAATTATGCACAAATGTAGAAACTTTAAATGTTACTCAAAATTATTTGAAACCATATTGAAATAATAAACCTTAAGCTTTGATTGTGTTTCTCATTTATAAGGTTATTATTTAAAGTAACAAATTAGTTCTAATTCCAGCCTTTACTATAACTTTTCCTTTCCTGTTCCCTCACCAGAATGCAGATGAGATAGCTAGTATTTAAACTGAAGTGTTTGGAATTTTAAGACAGAGACTGTTTCTGGATTCGCGTGCGCGCTACATTTAGTTCTTCTCAGCTCTGATAGTTGTAAGTATTAGGTGTTGCATTATATCGCTGCCGACAATTTGATTTTGATGCTCCAGTAGAATTACTGAGCCAGCTTCAAGCAGTATCTAAAATTGTGTAGTCTTTGGCTACTCCCCTACGTTGAAACTTGAATTTGACTGTTCCTTTAGTTGTATCATCACGAGCTGTGGCTGATATTGTTAGCACAAGAGAGTGCGTTTATGTTCTAAATTTTATTTAAATAAAAAGATTATTTAAACCTTTTCCAGATTAGTATTTCCTTCAGACATAGCGATAATTTGCTTCCTGTGTGTTGGGGTTATTAAACTAATTACCAGTTTCAGACCAAGTAAAATCCTCCACATTTACGAAACTGCATTCTTATTTTCCTTATAATTACAGGAATCGTTTTAAAAACGCCACTCTTAAATATGTTTTACTTTAAATTCAGAATTCTAGTTTGAATTAATTTTGCCTTAATTAAAATTCTTTTTCTTACTGATTCATATGATTTGTAGATTATTATTGTTTTTACAGATTCAAAAGATTTCAGGTTTAGATTCGAGAAAATTTAAGATTCGGTCCACCTCTAGAAAAAGTTCTTTAAAAATTTTTTCGGCGTTTCCCTATTTGGAAACACACACAGCTAGCTCACAGATAATTTTTCATTAATGACTTTCTTAACTTTTTTCCTCGCATGTCCATGTATGTCGATTAAATGTTATATTTGAAAAATCAGTTCCATTTTTAACATATTGTTTCAGAGATCAACGGGTTGAAATTTCATTTTGATCAATTATGCTTCTGAAAATAACAATAAAGTTTATATCTCTCAGCTACTTGCAATGAAATTTTTTTAGCTTTTTCCCCTCCCCTCTGTTGTGCTGTCACTGGTCCTTTACAATGGTCTTCCTTAGAAAGGTTTTACGCAATTTTCGTCATACGTGTATCGTTCCCACTCCATTTATGGCTTTTCAGTGCGCTGTTCAAATTCCGCAGGAAAAACGTAGGTGTTGTCATTCCAAAATTCTGAACTTTTTTCTCTGTAACCTTAATCGGGAGAATTTTATTGCTTTAAATCATCACAATCTCTAGCGAATACCTTCAAATAGCAACATCTAGAATTTCATTTCAATTACACTCATGTCCATAAATTAAGGATAATGCAAAATCAGGCAAAGGAAGAGTTAGAAGCAAAACAAATTTGACTTATTTGTAAAGCTTATTTATTAAACAAAAGGTAAAGAACAAAAAAAGATGCTATATGTTTGATATTATTAAAAAAATTAGCGATTTTTTCTCCCTGTAGCAAATTACAAAAAGCCAATATTACATGGTTGGTATGATTGTTAATACATTGCATGTCTCCCAGACGATGCAATACAGTCCGTACAACGCCTAGGCATGCTGAGTATCAAATTATCGATCTGATCTTGGGGGATATTACACCACTCAAAAAGCAATGCTCTCCGAAGTTTCGGTAGACATGTAAGAGGAGGTTGACGGGCTGCAACTCGTCGGCCAAGCATGTCCTACAAGTACTCTACTGGATTCAAGTCTGGTGAGAATGCTGGCCAGTCCATACGGGTGATATCCTGCCATTCAAGGCATTGGCTTACGATGTTTGCACGGTGAGGGCAGACGTTGTCATCCAAAAACACAAATTGTGCGCCCATAGCGCTCCGAAACAAACGTACATGTTGTTCCAGAATGACGTCCCGATAGATTTGGCTTATCATGGTTCAAATTTGAACATGCAGGTCAGTTCTGGAACCCAGAATAATTCCACTCCAAACGAGCACTCCTGCACCACCGTAACGGTGTCGTTCAATGATGTTTTCTTGGTGGTAACGGGTACCTAGAGCTCTCCATATGAAAATCTGGCGAGAATCAGACTGCAAGCTAAACCTGGACTCATCCGAAAACATCACGCAAGCCCACCGTTGCGGTGTCCACAATGCATGCTCTCTACTCCAGGCTAACGCAGGCGACAGTGAGTTGCAGTAAGTGGAACGCATCTGACAGGTCTACGAGCATATAGACCAATCTGCCCTAAGCGTCTGTACACGGTTTGCCTTGAAATTGTCGTATCAGTGGCTGAAGAAAGCTGACGAGACAGGTCTGAGGCTGTTTCTTTTGGCAGTAACTGCCAAATACCGTTCCTCATTCGGCGTTGTAACTCTGGGGCGACCTGTGCTGTAACGTCTACTTACATTACCATCATCTTGGAATTGTTGCCAAAGCCTGGAGATGACACTCTGAGCAATTCCAAGTTCGTCTGATACTTCCAGTTGGGTACGCCCACATTCCAGACGGCCGATAATTCTACCACGTAAAAAATCATCCAAATGCGTCCTTTGTGTCATAACTATTCGGTTATTGCACTGAAATGCTTATAAAGCGCCTGCGAACAATTTTACTTCTTTGCCTGTATTCCTTATATATCGCTCTCTTACACTCTCGTCATTGTGACGTACCATCGATGTCATCTGGTTACTTCCTGAAATTTGCATATGCGTCTTGTGTGTAGTGATTTTACAGGTGATATATTTATTTTAGAGTTAGATTTCCGAGTGACTACGAATTATCCTTAATTTACGGACATGAGTGTAGTTGAACGGATAGGTCACTAGGTATTCATATATGGGTAACGTTTTTTATGACCACCCTTCCTAGCAACAGTAAGATCACCATGTGCAATGCATTGCTTCTGTAAACCTTTAATAAGCAGTGCAGGGAAATTGTTTTTTTGTTCGAGTGTTCTAACAAGATGACACTTACATAGAAACAACATGGTGAATTGATAAAGCTGTTTTACCTGAACGACGAATATGCTGCTGAAGAAGTGAGAGTTTATCAATGAAATCATAAGCTAAGACGAGGCCTTAAAAACTGTACGTGATTTGACGAAAAACTTGAAGAAATTGGAAGCAATAATATAGACCGCGATCCGGACGACCTGTGTTTCTGTTTAAGCTGTTGCGGAAGTGCATAATAAGATTACTGCAGATCCATTGCCTACCACATGCCCACAGTTTGAATGTGCCGAAAACCACAGTTCTCGAACTTCTGCACTGCAGATGTTTTCTGATCAATTTCAGGGCGTCCAGATATTACAATCTGGAGAGAAGCAACAGCGTGTCGATTTTACGAATAGGATGAAGATAGCAGGTGGCCGCTGTGGGTATTATGGACATATGAGACACATTTCGTCTTAACTGGGAACGTAAATTCCAATAACTGCGTTCACTGGGCTGACGAAAATCTTCACGATGTCTTTACACGAAGCTAGAGTGACTGTGTCATGCGGCATCGCAAGCACATTTCGTTCATAGTCCGTACTTCTTCGAAAAGGTCACTTCCACAGGTATGAAAACGTGCTCCATCACATGTGCTCGATATGCAAATTTTTGCGGAATTGTGGAAGCGAAATACCGTTATTGCTTTTGTATGGATGCAAGATTGTGCTCCTCCTCAAGTCGCCTCGTGCGTTCGACAAATGCTGCAGCAGCACCTTGGAGATAGTGTCATCTTCCATAACTATGTAGTTTCGTGGCAACCGTCATCTCCCGATCTCACTCAGATAGATTTTTGGTTTGGAATTATCTGAAATCTATGATATGCGCATCAAATCCATGAGATTTGTCAGAATTGAAAGTTGTCATAATACGCGAAGTTATACAGATTCTTCCTGCGGTGCTACGTTCATCTTTGTCAACAATCTCCGAATGTAATACGTTGTCTGCGAAGTGGGCATGTTGAAACTTGTAATGACAATAAAAGTTTTCCCGCTGTTCTCTCGTGTTCTCACAGGCCCTTTACAATGGCTTTGCAAATGCTTATTCCGGCAGCTTTCGCAACACGTGTATCGTTCTAACGCCATTTATGATTTTCGAAGGCGTTGATCAATTTGAGCCAGGAGAAAAGTGAGTATTGCCATTCGAAAATTTCGACATGTTTTCACTGTAAAAAACATCCCAATCTGGAGGGCATACCTTCAGATCTGAAATTTCATTTCGATTGGTTGGGCGGATAGGCCGCTAGAAGTTTTATATATCGGGGAAATTTTTTTATGACCATCCTGTAGATATAGAAATAGACAAGCGTCTGTGTGTGTAATGAAAATAAATTTGATCTCGATGAAGTAGATGCATGATTATGGAATTTGATATCTAAAGATATAACAGTAATCGTGGCCTGCGTCTACTTATACTTTTTTATTTCTGTTGACAAATAGGGTAAGATTGTCATCGATGGACCGGCTTCTTCGTTGAGCCACTTCCATTATTTTGCAGTTATTGACAGCAGGCGTTGTGCGTTGACTGTTTAGTGTACTACATAAAGCCCGAAAACCACTATCTTGACTGTTATCAATGTAAACAAAATATGGATATCAGTGAGAAGCTAACAGTGTTTTAGTTGTTACTGGTAATATTTAAAACTATGTTAACTCAGCGTTATTTGACTACATTACCAACGGTTGTTTACTTCGTTATAACCGAAGTTCGAACGTATTACATTCCGACTGCTACTTGCTTTCAATGAGACAGCCTGCGTTGCTATGAATGGCTGGAGGCCAAACCATGGAAAATATATCGAGGCTAATATTTTGCGACTTTGTTGAGTTGAAGAATAAATGTCACTGTATCTGATTTAGTAAAACGCTATCACCGGTAATTAAATAATGATCTCATTTTTTGTTTAAATTTTATTAGTATGTCTCAACGTATTTTCAGTAGTCTGAGTTAGTTTGTAATCAGCATTTTATATTTACGAATCCTGCCCGAAATACATTTTACTGACTTGTATTAAAAAGAAAATAGTTACCGGCCTAATGAAGGCAACCGGTTTTCTTCATTGGGCCAGTGGCACTTAGTTTTATTTTTTTAATATTGCTGAACATTTCCTAATCGTAACATCTCTTTCTAGATATGTATGATATGAAAAGTAATATTTACATCAACATTCTCAAAATTGTAAAACTGTAAAATTTGAGGATTTTAAGGATCGTTTTATTTAAGTGGCCCATCGATAACAACCTAACCCTACATTCTTGAAGAAAAAATATATAGCACAATTGGCATAATCTGCACTTTGTTCTTCAGTGAATGCATTATGTGCCTCTTTTTACATCTTTGAAATAACGCAGTTTAAGTAAGAAAAATGAGAGGCGATAATTATCAGAGCTGAAAGTTAGTGAAGAATGCTAAGATTCTAATGGAGGGTTTGATTAAAAATAATGCAGTTTGGATTTGACTTGTTCCCCTTTTCAAATTCAGATTTCAATTTGCAGATTTTAATATTATTGTTGACTAAAGCAAATTTACGCGGCATTAGCGTTGTATAAGACTCATGTGATGAGGATTTAATTTTGAAATGACGCAGCTTGGAAAGACTTATTAATAGCATATTTCTGTTTTTAAGATTGAAAAAGGAAATAACCGAATGTAATAAAACTTTTATTTTTAATATTATTAAAGTGAGGGTTTATTTTACATGTGAATGCAAATGTAAATAAAAGTAAACATGCTATGTAAATAGAATTTGATTGCATTAAATTTCGTGACTCTGTTTCATTCTGAGTGTGAAAAGATCAAAACATGCATAAACGATAAACAGAATGATTAAAAAATAAAAGAAAGATGCATGCAAACTAAATTAGCAAATAAACACATTTTTATCTCACTCCACTGTAGCGAAATAAATAAAGTAATAATACTTAACGAACTAATCAGATATTACTCCAAAGATGAAAAACCATCTGTAGCGAACAAGACAGGTAAGAAATTACGGTTTCAAGCATTCTAATATTTCTGGAGCCACGGGCAGAAATTTACTATATTCAGCTTCGATTTGGCTTCAGTCTTTTCAATTTAGTTAAATTCAAATCTTTCGTTAATTTTTTAATAAAAGAATTATTTGATGAATAAATTAAAATCTTAGAAAAGACCTAAAATTTGAAAACTACGTTCTCCAATGAATATGATGTATTTTCACAATCAATTTTCATTATATCATTTTATTTACTAGGCGCATAGTTAGTTTAATTGCTATCTTGTTTTTAATCTGTTACTGCTAGTTTCTAGTGTTCGTGGTGATATTTAATTTGTTCATTATGCATATTGCTTGATTTAATTTTCCTTTTGTAAGCTTGAAGTCAAAATCAAATTTTTGTTATTAGCTTGTTTTAGATTTGTTTGCATTTCGCTTTCATTTGCACATTTTAATCTTTTGATGCTCGATTGTGATTCATTAAATTAAATAATATAAAATTCTTTTTTGGCACGTTTACTTTTATGTAGTTACTATCTTTTGCCAACAGCCGCCTTGACCTTATAGTGTTTAGGGAAGCCGGCTGCGATACCAGAGGGCCTGGGCTCGAATCCCGGAGAAGGCATGGCTGTAACTGTCCGTTTCTTCATAGGAGCAAAGGTGGCTCACCTATTAGGTGCCTCCATAATAAAGTGACCGCCATTTCTGGCCCTAGTAGTGGCCAAGCCGAAGTCGGCTTAGGGCCCGCCATTGGAACAAAAAAAAAAAAAAAAAAAAACCAATACGCGTTAACAAAGAACATTAATTGAAATTTTAATTATATACTGAGTTCTCTTATAATGTAGGGATACTTAAAATCTTAGATCATTTTATGTCCTTGTAACATTTTATGTCTACAACGTAAATTCCGTTTTATTTATATGCCTTTTCTTTTCTCCCATTCAAGAGCATAAAAACGCTAGAAAAAGTTATTTAATAATACAATATAAAGCAGGTAACTGCCCGCTAGAATGCACCCTGGCTGGATTTCCGCACCATCTCTACAATGAAATGACTGGGATCGGTGGGGATTTTTTATTTTCAGAGCGCTCGGCAGCAAGTCATAAAAAGAAAAAAAGGGAAAGGATAAAAAAGTGCTCCCAAAGCAATAAGTATCTGACCCGCGAGAAACAATAAAGCGAGACGGCAAAATAGAAAAATGTTAAATAAAAAATGAAGTCAAAGAACAGAGAAGTATTTCAAGGCCAAGGTGAAAGACCTTTAAGCAATAAAATCCATAATTTCTCCCCTTTGCTGGTGGCTTAAGTGGATGGATATTCTGCTTGAAAGACGGGATAGCTTTCTAGATGGTGGCGGTAAGGAGGGACATCAGCCCAACTGATCGTTTTCTATAAGCCCCCATCTCCATCCACACGCACCAGATTAATTGCGAACACGGTCATCAATGGGTATTTCATCGCAATTTGTTTCCTTTGGTGTCGCTTTTGTTAAGTTTGACAGTTGATTTTCTTTGGATGTTCATTTTCAGAAATTCACAAATCATTTTATTATTCAAAAGATTACAAAAATCAGATTATGAGACTTTATAGTCTCTCTTCTTTTCGAACAGGTGAAGCTTTAGAAAGGTGCTAATGATGGTACCTAAAGTACGCTTTTGTTACGATAACTAAAAACCGCTTTCGAGCACGCTATGCCATGTTCTTTAAATTGGCTTCCAACTTCAAACTCAATATTATTAACTGACATATGCACTCAGACGTTTTTTTAATGTTATCACGCATTTCAAATCACGAGATAGTTAGAGATGCATCTCAAGTGCCCGAATATATACTTAAATTTTAGCCATGTGTTTTTACAACTGGTATCACAAAATTAACCAAACATTTTAAAGGAGCTGGAGTAAAAATACTGAACATTCAATTGGGAATTTGCTATAAATGAAGATGTAAATAATTACTTCCCACTAAATATTATGCTATAGAATTAATTTAAACTTCTCAGGAGTCAGGCAACTTAAGCAATGAATTATTCCAAATCTAGTAATGAACAATCACAATTTTAGGAGCGAAAATTAGTGAATTGAATAAATCATGGACTGATTAGTTTTCCTTTTAGCATTCAAAATCGAGTTTTTGAAGTGGAAATTTTCTTCTATAGGAATTGAAAATATTAATTTTTAAGAGATTAAGGAAATAATATTCTTTTAATTCTTTACTGAGCAATAACAAATCATTTTATCAGAGGGTTCGCTGTTAATTCGCGCTGTTTGTCGTCTTAGGTAATCCAATAAGCATGTTTTTGAAACATCTAGTATAATCGAACTACGTTATATACTAGGTTCCGAACTAATTTAACTCTAAATGAGAGAAACGTTTTCTGTTAGTATTGCTTAAAAAGTTTCATAAGCAGAGAAAATTAAAAGGGAATTAAAATTAATTGCAAATTAAAAGTCCACATCAAAGGCAGTACTTCTTATAAACGTACGTATTGTCATAGTTTAATAATATAAACTATGAAGTTCTAGTTAATTTACGTGTCTTTGGCTACTAGAACATTAAGGAAGTGGCTAGCGACTATTATCTGGTCTTTTTACAACTAAGAAATGCAAGTTCAAAGAAGGGTCAAATCACCCTTTTATTCGCTAAAAGAAATGCTAACAGACGGCCCTTCTCGAGTTCACAGGAAAGCCTTGACTTCGGTTTTAACTTAAGATAGAAAATAAGAAACTGAACTAATTCTAACTGACTAAACTTTAGCTGAAGCAGTACAAAGATAACTTACCGAGTTGGCTCGTAATTAAACCTTACCCGTGAACACTAACAGCCATATTATGGCCGTATATAGTAAGATAGGCTTAAAGCAACGATGTGATCCGAAGGCAGAACATGCTGTACCGATAACTTCTGAGCTCTTCTAATGAAGAGACTGAACTTTCCGTTAAATACTGGTTCTACTTCACTTACATAAAACGCGAAACTGAAATCTCATTCTGGCAGGGAGTTGTAGGTGGCAAAAAAGAATTTAAAGGAAAGAGTTTCAAAATTTAAAATAATTATTAGAAAATTAAAATAATCCCTACAAACTGATTTTTTTATTAATACTAAAGTGCAATACACTGGTTGCATTACGAGATAAGTTTTAAAATAAGCTGATTAAGTTATGAGCTGTGCATTACTCGATTCCAGTAGAATCACTGTTTGAAAAGATAAACAGATTTAACCACTATTTCTATTAAACAGTTCAGCAGTTAATAAAATATCATTTAATTTAGAGATAAGATATAATTTGTTTATACAGAAGACAAAATTCTTGAAGAGTAAACTTAAAGTTTTGTCCTTATGATGCCTTCTTCTTGTTATTCACCTGCTTCTATATTGATAACCCATACTGAGTGATAATACAAAAGCATAAAATTTTAAGACTATTATTTATTTTATAAAGTCTGAAGTTTCATATTCTGAATTACTCCCTTACGTTAAGTAAATATAATGACACTCTTTATACAGTATTATTCATAATTCCTTAAAACATTTTAGAGTTCATAGCAAATAAACTACACAAGTGATACGAAATTTTACGAATACTGAAATGTAGGCAAACGCAGCCTTTTATACATATTTTATAAATGCTTAATGTGTCCACCTATCTTTATACGAGTGACACTTATATGATAATGTTTTTCCAACATATGACAATCGACCAGAACCACAATAGTGATGATTTATTGCGAAGATCCTGGAGATCAGCAGAAATCGCAAAGACAGTATCCTCGAGAACAGTTGTTGCTGCTTGAAATTCCGCTCGAACGCTGCACAATGAAAAAGGAGGAAGATTATGAACAATCCAAAAATGAAGTGACTACTGAATGACTGACTGACTGAGAATCATATTGCTACCATGTGACCTCCATCTTGCAAATAAACACGGCAATATGAGTTCAAAAGTTTCAATAAAAAAAAAGAAGAAGAACTTGGAGAAAGGCTTTTATTTACCGGAGTATGAGAATAACCATCGTATAGTTTATTTGAATTCTTTCAACCTTTCACAGAATTAGGAATAACTCTGAATATACATTAGGCAAAAGCTTTTGGAGTTGAATTTGCTTTAAAGACTAAAGATACAGTCTTTAAATCAAAATCTATCGTGCCAATCTGGACCCATTCTAATCATAATAATGCGATGTAACTTGGTACGCAGGCTATTTCGGATTACTGGGAAGAAATTTCAGCAGAAGAAGAAAACAATTTTGATTTTCGTCACCAGATGAAAATATGGCTTTAGAAAGCAATAAGTACAAGTTAAAAAGGTAAATTTTATTTCTCTTACAACAGTATTTACTATAGGCGCCGACTACATGAATGAAAGTATAAAACAGCATGAAAATTTACGAAACCCATAGAAGGGTACAGCGCAAATATACTCAGACTACTGAGGACAAACAACTATTTAGAAGAGTTAAAGAGGTATGTCAGCGAGCGCTGTATTACTCTGACTTTCTGCTCAGACAAATTTTGAACCTTTTGTTGAAAAACAGTTTCTTTCAGTAGCCCGCACGCCTGTAATATAAGCATGTAACTTTCGCCACATAGGTTCGAATTCGAAGAACGGAGAAGCTGCTTTAAATGCGTTCATACTCGAATTTTATTCAATAGTACCTTTTTTTAAATAACATTTCCGTTGATGTGAAAATAGCAGAACTCTCTCCCGCTTCTGGGATTTTCTTGTCCGTGATCAATCTGTATGCTAATCGACTTACATTAGTTAGAATGGGTGGGTCCGAGAGGGCTCTAAATAGGAGGATGTTAAGTTAAAATAGCACACCGAACAACGATTATTGGAAAATTTCTTGCTTAACTTCTCCAATAACAGTTAGTTACAACCACTTGTCAGCATGAAACTACATATTTACATATGAAGAAAGAAGGAATAAAAGCAATTTATGCGGTGATCACGCTCTAGTTTTCTATCTAGGAAACTCATTATACAATCAAAATTATGTATATTCCAAGTTAGTAGTGCATTTAGAGCTACTGTTACAATTATTAAGATTGTAAGGTTTATCCTAATTTTATTAACAGTTATTTTAAGTTATGCAGCTTTCCTATCTTTCTAATTTCAGCTTACAGTTGCCTACCAGAATGCAGTTTCAGAGAAGCAGTGAATTCAACTGAGGAAGAGTACTATTTAAGTCGATATTTCACCGACTTCAGGAGAGACAGTCTGATTCCCTGACTAGCGCGCGTTTACCTTTTGGCTACGTTCTCTCTTAGATACTACGCTCAGCCATACTTTAGGCCTATTCTTGGCTTCGTCAATTTAATTAATATTTAGGGACCAACTACTTAGAAACCTGATAGCTTCGGCTATATCTTTCAGGTAGTTTTAGTTAAGCTTAGTTTAGTTTAATTTCATAATTATTTAAGTTCAGCCCGAGTGGAGGCTTTGTGTACGTTCTGAGTAAGGAACTGATTGTAAATATTCTAAGAAATAAAGGGTAGTTAACCCTTCGTAAGTCTTACGTGTTTGTTCACACGGTTAAGGGATTATTCGCTTGTTAATGTTTGTGGGGTCCTAAGATTGAACATGGAATTAAATAACCCCACAAGATTTAAAGATGTTTAATAAAGATTTAACTTTTAACTAATTTTTATTTGTAATTTTTGTAGCTCCTATGCAAGACACAGTGGGAAGACGGGCGAGAGAAAAAGGTAAGCAGTGTTTCTAATTCATTTAAAATTGGATTCATGAACTGAGAACTTGTGAAACGCTAAAATTTCTTTATTCTATTTCCAGGATGTTACTACCTAAATAATCATTATGACAACGGCGAGAGGATTGTTACTAATGAACCATGTCTGAACTGCACGTGTCTAAATAGCATGCTAATGTGTTACTTAAGAATTTGCCCGTTCATCAAGCCTGTCGGTGAAGAGTGCATCATTGAAAGAGACGAAGGAGACTGTTGCCCCAAAATCTGGTGTCCGGAAGGTAACAATTATTATAGTCATATATAAAGTAGTATGCATCACAAATATATGGGCAGCTTTCAGTATCAGACATTTATAGTTCTTTAAAAAGTGTACAGGAAATTTCTGATTAATTTAAGAAATGAGTTTTTAGTTACCAATATCAGTGTTTTTAATTTGGCAATATTTAGCTTCAGAATGGCATTCAATTAGAAAAACGATGCTCTGTGTATTTCACCTTGAATCGTTTTAAGAAGTAAAACATATCTTGCATCGTTCTGCTACATTTTTACGCAAAAATAAAGCGCAATAAATGAAAATTAAATAAACACTTGCGCCGCTTAGTGTTAATCGCAAAAACAGAAAAAAAAGAAAAGGGGCAAACCGATGTGGGTGAAATCTTTTAAACCTTATTAGAAAGAAGAAACATGAATAAAAGCCTTTAACTAAAATAAATAAATTTTAATGAATGAGGAAGTATCAAGAAACTGTAACTCAACAATCGAAAAACCTTTTGAAAACTGTAAAAAAAAAAAAAAAATACACAGAGAATAGCCTGAAAGCGAACAACAATAAAAGTGGAAGACAGATGGCATTCTCACCTTCTGACTCAAGCTTCGTATTTTTAACCATAATTTTAAAACTCTTCTTGTTTTGATTATTGTATTTCATGTTAAACTACACTGCGAAGGAGTATTGTTAAGTTTCCCATGAACTGAAAATTATAATAGGACTTTTAATGACGAATTCGCATTTACTTGATGATCAATCTGCCATTCAAGACAGGACAATTTTTTTTTCGGTTCGCTCCTCTTTAATGTCGTAAAAATACTTTTATTTTATTATCTCTGCATAAGCTAGAAAAACTCTTTCGGTGTGACTTAACTGTGTTACAATATTAACTTTAATTCCCCAAGTTATTTATTGAAATTAAAGTAAATACTACAATTAGGGTATTAAACACGATTTTCTATATACGATTGTCTTTTATATGAATATAAATTCTGGAGATGAATATAATTTGCTCTTACTGTTATTCTTATATTGTTACTGATAAATACCACGAGTATGAAACATTCTTACATTTGTATTTCTAGTAATAAATGAGAAGAAATGTGATGACCCTAGCCATGATGAGAAGCATGCCCAGCACCCAGGTAAATGTTTAACAGCAAATTTTTAAACTTGTATAGCTATAATATTTTATTGACAGCAATGATGTTTTGTTTCTGGTAGTAATACCAACTTAACTATAATTTATTATTGAGGGTAATGAAGAACAAATCTCAGCTTAAAGTACTTATTATTAAAATTAGTTATGACAGCCGCATTTCTGCATTTTGATTTCCAAATTCGTATGTGATGCAAATTTTTCTGGTAAAATCTGTCACAAATTCATTATTTTTCAACCAGTTTCATTTCTGTCCTGAATTTATTGCATTAAAATGCTTACAAAATGCAAAATGTCTAATTTAATTAGAGGTATAATACGCGCAACTAGAACTCTAAGGTGTCAAGTACGCACCTTACAAATTAAACTCTCATTTTCCTCCACGTTAACCGTTCCAAGTTGCTAGTCTGGATATACAGGGTAATTCAAAAATATCTGGCAAAAGAGCAGATACAGAGGATCGTAATAACCAGATTCTGATTACGAAATATATGTATAGATATGATGTTTTGAGGTGCTTACGGCGCTGTTGCGTGATAAGCAAAAGTGTTCAACTGAAAATCGTTATTCCTCGAGCGAATTTCGAGCTATATGTATTGCTACACGAATGTAGAACTCGCCGATATGAATTTTATGTATCGCTGGGGCTAAAACGGACTATCTACTCAAAAAAGCTACAGAGAATGCTACCCGAATACCGGCTTTGAAAGTCTGCTTCGTCTCCACCCGCAGCCCCATAGCTACGATGCATATCAGCGAGCTATGTGTTCGCGTAAAGATGCATATTGCTCGAAATTGCACTAAGAATGACGATTTACGCGAAAAGAATGCTTTTATCTACTCCCCCCCAGCAGCGGCTTTTACCACCTCAGGGTACACATCCCGTTATAAAATCATCTTATTTCGGACCTGCTTTTACATTTTTGCCAGATATTATAAAATGAGCCTTATAATGAGACTAGAGCTGTTTCATATACTTAATGAGTAAATGAGAGAATTCCAAACATGTTTCTGAAAAGCATATGACTAATGTTTTGATTGTCATATGTTTGTAGTGTAAGGAATCATAGCATTTCCTCGTGCGTGCTCTCGTGATGTTAATTGTTAGCATACCCATCTGGCAGCTAAAAGATCCATGGTTCGAATTCTGAGGAGGAACAGTTGATTTTTCAAATTTCATACTCCAAAAATCCTATTAACTGATACAGATTCTTATTATGCTAATTTTTTTTCTAAACCCGATTCTGACTAAATCAAAATTTACGCTGTTTCTTGTATGCTAAAAGAGTTACATTTCTTGATGGCGCAAAGTAAAAAAAAATTCATGGAAACCACTCCATGCAGATGTTTGCTACAAAATGTATTGCAATAGATTTCTGAGAAAAGAAAACATGCTCAGCTAAACTTAAGTATTATGATAGTTTCATTTCAATTTCCAGCAGAAATGAGCTCTGAATCATTTGAAAATTTGTGTAAAATCAGGCCCAGACTGAGAGCAGGTAAATGATAAATGGTATCTCTTGAAAAAGGAACTTCACATTGTTTCTTGCATATTTAACCATTGAGTAGTAACTAGAGTCAAAGGCAATAAAATTAATCGTTCGATTTTTATGGTTCGAATTTTTAAATCCTACATTTGTTTCTTGAATTAAATTTCTGCCAAATTCTCTTAAAATTCTACCATTCTTGAGTTAAAATTCTTGAGAATTTTTAAATCCTGTCTCTAGCTCTTTTCTTCTTCTATTTTTGCCATTAAAGCACGAGCAAACCAAACGTTTGTCATCAAAATAAAAGCACGTAATTATGAAAGTAAATTTACTTTTGAGAAAACAGTCATAAAGTGTAATAAAATGCTCACCCAGAGCAATATTCTGTTAAGCCAGGAAAAAATCACAAATTGAACTTGAACCATGGAACTCATACAGAAAACATGCAACGCGTTTAACGTAAATTCCTTCTGCCACTAAAATAAAATAAAATAAATTAAAATAAATGAAAATTTAAAAAAAAAACGGCTGATCTGTTAAGGCCGCGAATTAACGCAGCGCGACCCCGTTTCGTAATTCCAGGCGAATGCGCTGGCTGCATAATTGGTCGTTTTCTTAATGAGTAAAGTGGTTACGTGCCAATTTCCATTACAATGTTTTCCATAAAGGCAAACTTTAGTTAGGTAGTCTTTGTGTACTTTACCATATTAAAATAATTGAACCTCATATTTACATTATTCAAATAATTTAACCTAACACCCGTGCCACTAACAACTCTAAATAAACGAATCAATTATGTATGTTCTTAGACAAAAAAAAAAGAAAAAAAAAAAAACGACGCACCAAGAAGGAGTTATCCGAATGGGACAAAAATCGGTAGAAGTGATGTACATGTACAGAAAAACAAATGATTACAGGTTGAGAAAAATTGGATGATTTATTGAAGTCATAGAGCTTCACAAAGTGAAAAAGTCAGTAATGCGTTTGTCCACCTCTGGCCCTTTTGCAAGCAGTTATTTGGCTTGGCATCGATCGATAGAGGTTGCGGATGTCCTCCTGAGGGATATCGTGCAAAATTCTGTCCAACTGGCGCGTTAGATCGTCAACATCCCGAGCTGGTTGGAGGGCTCTGCCCAAAATGCTCCAAACGTGCTCAATAGGAAAGAGATCCGGTGACCTTACTGGCCAAAGTAATGTTCGGCAAGCACTAAGGCAAGTAGTAGAAACATGTGCAGTGTTGTTGCGGGCATTATCTTGCTGGAATGTAAGCCCATGGTGGCGTGACATGAAGGGCAACACAACGGGCCTTAGAACTTCGTCGTACCGCTGTGCTGTAAGGTTGCGACGGATGACAACCAAAGGGGTCCTACTATAAAATGAAATGGCACCACAGACCATCACTTCTGGTTGTCGACCTGTCTGCCGGAAGAGAGTCAGGTTGGTATCACACCGCTGTCTGGGACGTCCCCAGACTCGCCTTCGTTGGTCATCGGGGCTCAGTTCAAAGCGGGACTCATCACTGAAGACTGTTCTTCTCCAATCAGTGACATTCCAGTGCGAATGAGCGCGACACCACTGTAAACGGGCTTGACGTTGTACAGAGGTCAATGGTAGTCGGTGCAAGGGGCGCCGTGACCTCAGCCCCCTTTTTGTGAGCCGTCTATGAATGGTCTTTGAGGGTCACTGAAGCACTAGTTGCACGTACAATCGATGATAATGATGCATCTAGGACTGTGAGTGCCGCTTTGACGATTGCTCGGTCTTCACGTTCTGTCGTTTCTGTAGGCCTACCTCTTCCTCTTGACGCTATGTGCGGCATGGTTCACCCATTCCGGTCAACATCGTCTAATAGTGTCATCGCTCCTGCTCAAATGTCGAGCTATTCGCCGATAAGGCCAACCGGCTTCTGAGCCCAACTAAGCGACGTCTCTCAAATTCTGACATCTGCGCATATCGTTCGCACACCTGTATGCGAGGCATAGTTACTGTCTACCAGAGTACACGGAATGAAATTCGTGAAGAATGTATGACCTGGAATCACAATTTCTCCTCTTAAATATCCTGCCAGTTGCGCAGATCAGATGCGCTGTAGCGACAACCGTTCATTCATTGGCAGCCAAAATGTAAAATTTTGCATTTTCCATCATCGAAACCAGTATGCATATCAATTTGTGTCCAATTTACTTTATATCTTCTCGGTGCGTAATTTTTTTTTTGTGTGTGTGGGTGGGGGGTGTTTTTTTTTTTTTTTTTTTTTTTTTTTTTGTCTAAGAGTGTATTACTCATAAGAAAAATTTACTAACTTCTCATAAATAAGGTTTAAAATTACTTTGAAATTAGTTTAATACAATATAAAAAATGGAAAGAGATATTTTATATTTTCTTTAAAATTTAATACCATTCTTCAGTCAAACAAACTGAGATGTTGCCAGTATCTTTTTGGTTAGAACATTAGCTGCTCGCTATCATTTAAACTGGAGAAATCTATCACATTTAAGACCCGCTAGACACACCAGTGACAGTAAAGGGGGTAGAGATAAGAATATAACCTTATTAAATATTAGAATAATAAAAGTGGGATTATGTTGTGATATTTATTCGTCATAAAATACAGATTTTCATAAATATAAAGAACTACTTAATTCGAACAAGTACGAAAGACAGTGAAAATATAGGCATCATAGGGCTGTGTAGCTCAGAGCTAAAGATGGCCCTGTATTTATATTCAAATGTCACATTTATTACGGCAAAATGAACACACTCCTATAAAGTGTTAAAGATAGTAATTAGCAACAAAGATCAGCGTTAACGTGGGTAAATTTGCAGTATTACAGTTTCAAAGGTTGATTAGACTTTTCTTCAACCGCGTTAACAAAATTGATTCGTCGAATGTTCTGAACTGTTTATTAACTTTATTATGTTTCCAATATGAACAATGATTAAAATGTATATTCTTGTCAATAGATGGCTGCACCAGGTCAAAAACAGCTTTTAATTATTGTTTTTAATGTTCCTGGATTTGTTCAAGAGATTTCGATTAGAAAAGATAAATAAACGCAGAGTTCCTGGGCATAGTTATTTCTTGCTAACAGTTGTTAGAAATAAAAATTTAAATCTAGCTTAAAACATTTCCGTTTAAAATTCGTACAAATAAATTAATTGTGCCAGATAGTTACTAAAGTTATTATGTGACAAAATATGCTCCATTTTGCTAATCTAGGCAAAGACTGTAATTAATTTCTCTCTAAATTTGCTTATATTACAATTAGCTAACCAGTCTCCCTAATGGGAGATCAGCAAACATCGTTAACATGTTAATTATTGTTACGTATACCTTGGTTTAAAGGTAGTTAACCAACGTACACGTAACACGTATTTTACCTTGGTTTAAAGGTTATTCAAATGCAAGTAGAAAAAATAACGATAGACCGGAATCCTTGCCTCGCAGTGGCTCTTGAATAAACGAATTGGATCAAAAACGTTTTTAGCACACAAATAAATAAATAAATAAAATAAAAATTGTCTCACGAAAGTGATGAGCCTGTGTGTGTTTGCCTTCGAAACTCATACAATTTTAATCATAATCTACGCTTAACTAAAGTTGTTTTATTGGTTAATTTTAAACTTTTTACAAGTATTGAAACATGAGAGGAAAGAATTCTATGACTGCGATCGTTTTAATAGTCCATGTGTCACTTGACGAGATTTATATCAAATACATATGTAGAGACATGAAAAATATGCGATGCCTTCGCCGGGGATCGAACCACGGACCTCTGAAATACCGGCTCAGTGTGCTAACCATTACACAACGAAGGCACGCTTAGAATGCGGGAGATATACCTTATACATATGTTTTTGTATCTAAACTTGGATACAGCTGTATTGCTTCCCAGTAGTGTTTTTACAAAAAGGATTCTTCCGCAATTGTCTAAGGTAGCGGTTTTAAATTTGGGGGCGTTGGGTCGTATGCAACTCTTGAAGCATTACAAATACTTCTGGTCTCATGCGAATAAATTCTAATTATGTATTTGCTGCAAATATGGTGCTTATAGCTTTAGCGGCGTAAAGATACGAACTGAGTTTATGTGCGCAGCTGCTAATGAAGGCAAAAAGATAGAATGAAATGAATCAAATCGAACACAACACACCGCAATATGACAAGATTTGCGATGTGACCGGCTCTGTAAATTGATGCCTTTTAAAGGCGCTTCACATGAGCAAATATGTCAACTTATA
Source organism: Stegodyphus mimosarum (assembly GCA_000611955.2). NCBI lineage: Eukaryota > Metazoa > Arthropoda > Arachnida > Araneae > Eresidae > Stegodyphus > Stegodyphus mimosarum. The sequence goes on from KK112177.1 coordinate 316,909, forward strand.
TGGTATTTCTCTCACCTTCTTCGCATGCCTTCATGGTGTAGCGGTACCGGGACCACGGACCTCTGAAACACGCTAAGCATGTATTCCAGCGGTCCGCGGTTCGAATCCCGGCGAAGGCGTTGCTCAGTTTTCATGTCTCCTGCTTCGAAATAACCTTATGGCTCTACAAACGGAGTTCCCTAAAAGAAAATATATAAGAGGAGAATGAATAGGTTGGGGTTTTGGCTTTGTCTCTGTATGCTTGTACATCAGGCCACCTGACGAGCTGTAATGTGGAACAATTTTCCACGCTGGTTCAGTAAGTAATTTTACTTTGCTATCCGATAGCTGGTGGCTGTTCAATACCTGAAATTTCCAGTTAAAGGTAAAAGTGAGTAATTTAATAATTAAGTCAGCATTTTGGAATTACGTGAAAAAATGTCAGTCATTATTTAAATATCAATGCCTTTGAATTAGAAAGTAGGAACAATGGAAATTTCTTGCAGGTACCAGGTCTTTAGATTTCAGGTAAAAAAATAAACACAGATTTGAAATTTTTCCTTTATGTTATTATTGTTATTTTTGTTGTTTATGTATGTTTTGATAAATATTCAGTAAGTGAAATGTAAGGTTTATTTTATTTTATTTTTCATTTTGTTAAAAATGTTTTTAAATTTTCTTAAAAAATATTCTGGCTGCTTTTAGATCGAGCATTTTAGATCGCCCCCCGCGGTACAATTTCAATTTGAGACCACTGACCTAAGGAATAAAATTATGCTACATAAGATTTAATTTATACGCTCACTACATAGTATAAATTTAATTTTCGATGACATTATTCATTGAAGATGTGTGTGAGGGAAGATTAATTTTGAGGTTTAACTTCCTCTAATACTGTTTCGTAGTTCGAGTCTTATTTATCATTATGTATTGAATACGTTTTGTATTCTGCTACCATTCTTTAATCAATAAGTTTTTGTTAGGATGCTATTTGGATGATAAATATTATCCTGATGGAGCGCAGTTACCTCGTGATCCAAAGCGACCATGTGAAGTATGCTACTGCATTAGAAATAGTACCGCATGTGTAATGCAAGAATGTGAACTAAAAGTAGAAGGTTGTTCACCTGTTTACAAAGAGGGTCAGTGTTGTCCTTGCCGGTATAATTGCAGTAAGTTGCTTTTAATTTATTCTTGGGCTTCTGTTTGATTGTATATTACAGGAAAATTAATAATAGTTTTCTTTTTTCTTATTTACTTATTCAGCTTATGAAGAATCAACCACAGCCCCACCTGGTGTAACACTGCAGGAACTAGCAGGTAAAATTAAATAATTTGGAAAAAATTGTGTAATAAATATGTAAAGCGTTCCATAATAATAATTTTTAAGCGAGAACCTTCCAGGTTAGATATTCAGAGTGGGTAAAAATGTTTAAAGATTTCCATTTCTCCTGAATTCCTTCTACCTTAATTACACTCGATACTTAAACAGTTTTTTCAGCAAGGCAATAATATTTCGCTGCTTTTGTTTTAGTGAATTGTTATGACTCATTGCTGTTTACTGGTACGTGCTTCACTTATGTTTGAATAAAAAATGCAAGGAAATAGAAGATTTTCGAATTTGACTTATCGCTACAACACCGAATTTAAATTATCTTTACCATATAAGGCTTGAGTGCAGTTTTTTCTGCTATTTATTTATTTTCGAACTTACATTAATTTTTTATATTTTTTTTAATTACAGAATTAATTAAATTTTAAAGTATATGACATATAAGTCGGGATGGATTAAGCAGATTGCAGTTTCATTACCGAAGGAGATATGGGTTACCATCGCGTGCATAGTATATTTTGCCTCAGATAATATAGTTTTTATACATCATGCATAAGGTGATCAGGTGGCCTAATCCATGATAGTACACCAGGTGATATAGCATTCCTATGTTAAAAAGCTGCCATTTTGATTCTCTGTGAACATGAAAGAGTGGGAGTGCTGAGCATCGCCTTTTCACTGTTTACATTTAGTCCAAGAATATTCTGTGTTTCAAGAATATTCTCTGTTATGTCTATTTAACATAGTTTCAATACTATGTTGTTATAGTTTCAGGACTATTTTTCTACAGTTTCTTATTGAGGTACGTTAAGCAAAAAGTATTTTAAGCAGGCTATGCCACTCCAATTGAACTGAAAGAACTCATTGGAACAAAAAAAAACTGTTGCGTGCGTAGGGGTTCGTAATGGACTGAATGCACATAGAACAGATGATAGCTTGATAAAATTTATTTTCCCAAAAGAAACACTTAACAGTTATGGAACTTTCCACAAAAGCACTCATACACCTCTTCTCAGCATCACAGCTTCAATCAATAGTTACGCTTTAAACTAAAAACGTTAAACACAACGCAGTGCAAAACGCATCTAAAAGACGAAGCTCTCATGGATATCTCAATATTTCGAAACCAACTTTGAAGTAACAACTGAGAGCTGTTTTCGGGCTCATATAGTCCCCCCCGGCTGCCGAGAAATCTCTAGTACCTTTCATTTCTCGAAATTATTGGAAGGTATATAAAGACCGGATACAGTCACAGTTACATGTAGGGATCAATTACATTTATTCAGTCACAATACCAATTACAGTTATACAAGGGCCGAAACAAATGTCGTCAAATGATTGCCAAATTTGGCAGTTTTGACTATCACTCGCCAAGTTTGGCGAAAAAATTAGTCACCGGCAGCTTGGCGATATCTCGCTGGCAAGATATCCAATTAAATGTTAAATGGACTTGCCCCTGTAATCCTATTTTTCGGGCAGAGCATCGTCTCCTTCAAGCATTTCATGCTACATTATACAAAAAATACTACAATTTTATATCAAATTTCACTAAAATCATTTAAATATACAAAATCCGCAACATTATCTTATGGCCTCTACTGATATTTCTTAGAATATTGTTATGTTCAGTGGCGCACTCATTTAAGACCCTATTTGAATACTGACTGATAATTGGCAACGTTGTAATTGTTATTCGACGAGTTGAATAATAAACAAAAATCAGTTGTTCGCTTATGGTAATATTGTACTAATACACTATCATCACTACAGCGTCCTATATAACAGCATATTATCATAGGGTAATCATAGGTAAATTATCAAGCACTGAATTCGTAATTTCTTGTATGTTTCTTAGACAAAGGTATTTGTTTAAAACCGTTTATTAACAGAAAACTTTAAAATAGTAATTTAGAAACTGCTCACTCACTGACAGAAATTTTTCCCTAATAAAACTAATTCCTTAAGAAAATACTCAAAAACTTTAGCAAATCATTTTCATAATCATTTATCAAACGCTATCATTCGTTTTTCATATCGCTCAGTAAATAAATACGTGGCGAATTTAAAAAGCTGTTACAGTTTTCTGAACATTTTGGTTCAATACCTAAACATTATATGAAATTCTGGGCAATTACTCAATACTGAAAATAATTTATCGCTTTTATTTCCGTAAACAGAAGGCTGCAATCTTCCTGATGGCACTTTTGTAGAAGATGGGGAAGCTGTTAACTCTACTAATCCCTGCGAACATTGCTACTGCATGAGAAACGAAGTCGTTTGCGCTATACAAGAATGCCAAGCACCTGGCGATGACTGTAAACCTCTTCCACCAAAGCCAGATCAGTGTTGCCCAGACAGATATGAGTGTCGTAAGTACAGCATTCCTAAAAGCTGCTCTTTCACTGTTTCTGCAGTACTTTCCTGTAGTTAATTACCAGACAACAACATACGTTTTTTCTCATATACATATTGTATTGTATATTGTACTTACACATATATATTGTACATATATATATATATATATATACACATATAAAAAAACAATCAAAAATGTAAGTTTTCATTCATATATATATGTATTCAATTCATACACATATACTTTGTTAATCATAAGTAAATGATACTTTTAATGATTGTATTAAAGCAACTACAAAAGGAAGGAATTAAAAAAATTGCTATTTTTAAGATATGCATACCTGCAAGGATCGCTTCAAATTTCCTGGAGTTGGATTCTTGCTTTTAAGAGCTGAACCATGAATTTCATTTAGAAATGAGAAAATAAACTGAAATACTTAGACTATTTCTTTTAGTTCTAATTCACAGATGGTGTATAAAGTTTTCGTCTTCTTTGGTAGCATCATATGTATGAAACTTCTAAGACCTTAAGTGAATTATCACTATGTCTTGTAAAACACCACAGATAAAGAGAAAGGTTTGAAGAACCCTTTTATTTAACTCGAATAAAATATTTCAGACGATTATTTAACTCAGATAAAAGTTAACAGAAGGCATCGGTCATGCTTACAGAATAGCCAGCATTTATGGCTTGAATCAAAGGAAATAAAAGTGGTTAAAATACTAAATGTAAATTAGCCCAATGGCTAACACAGGTAACTAAACGCGCAAATTGGCTCTGATCTAAAGTCAGCATGTTGCCTAATGTTTGAAGCCTAATGTTTAAAATAAAGCAACACCGCAGAATACCCCTCTCGAGAAAATCAAATTAGCAAAGTGGCCTTCAGATGGAACCCGGTCTAAGTCTACTCTTTAAATTCTTTAGAAATTTGCATTCGACCGGAAAATGGGAAACGAGAAGCCGGAAAATGGGAAGTGAGACAGAAAAGCAAATTAACGTAAAATAAGTGGTTAATGAAACTAAAGGAAACCATATAAGTGTTAAAGCTCTACTATATTAACTAACCATGCAGTTTTGGTGCACTTGGCACAGAATAATTAACCAAACGAAATCTACACCGTCCCTTGGCATACACTGAGTCACTTTTTGTTAATATTAATGTCAAAAGATGATTTAATTATACGTAAATTATGTAAATAAATCAAATCTCAGTTTTATTACAGTGTACTTGTTGAATAATATAAATGACGTAACAATTATTTAACACGAATAGACCTTCACACAAATGAAAACATTTTATTATATATTATACTTTCCTTTTATATACCTAGTACATGCATGCTTCGCTATTTTTAAGACGAAAATAAACCCTGGAGCTCATTTTTGATGACAGTAACAATAGTAGCTTCGTCTAAAACAGTATTAAACAGCAAGGAGCCCAGTTTACCTTAATTCTTAAAACATATGCATAAGTTTACATATTCTTCTAACATAAAAATTTAACATAAAAATTTTAAAAATTGCATTAATTGGAACCCAGACAACACATCATAATATAGCATTAGTATTTTCATTAACGTTCAAGACAGCATTGACTAAATGACATAAATAGAAGCATTTTACCTTTATTCAATAATATTGTTATCTTATTGTTATTAATATTACTGTAGTATTCTCACATTCTTTTACTCCATTTCATTACAGCCGTATTACAATCGCCAGAAAGCTCAAGTATCCACCCTGAAAAAACTTTAAGCTTCACCACTGTTTTCTCAACTTCACCAGAAATATCAACGGAATTTGCACCAATCAAACACAGTGGAATCAAGGGATCATCACAAAAGGGCATCGAAGCAGGAAAATATTCGCCATCATCAAGTGTTAAAGGTGCACCGTCAAAAGTATCTTATGATCAGGAAACTACTCCACAGTCGTTAACAGATGCCTATGCTCAAACAGATAAACCCAGCTTAGAAATCTTAAATTTGGACAAAGCTGTTTCAAAACTGCAACCAGGGAAAAAGTCTGGAATCAAAGGAGGATCGAAGACTATTTCTTCTACAAGCACACCCCCACATGAACTAGCGGTTCTCTCTGAATCAGATGATGACTCTGGAGACCAATTTGACAGTGACGAAACTTCATTCACAGTGGAAGAAATTCAAATAACAAGTAAAACCCCTGAAGATGACCATTCCTTTAAACCTCCATCAGGTACGGCAATAAAAGACTTTGGAGTAAAAGGAGCGGTTTCTGAAAAGATTCATTCTGCAACTTCCATATCGGAAGTGTCGCCTGATTCTTCTACTTCCACAGCAGAATTTTACGAGAAAGAATCTACTACACATGTTCCACTGGAAGAGTACACCGAGCGAAATGCGACGGAAATTTCCTCTGAAGTGATGACTCAGACATCATTGGAGAGCATCTCGGATGGAAGAGTTACCTCAAAAATTTTCTTAGAAGAAGAAACATCAAAGCCATCACAAAGACCTTCAGTCGTGAAAGGAGTTCAGAATGAAGCAATATCTGATCCAGAGAGCAACTTTCATTTACCATCATTCAAGCCTATAGGCGTTAAGGGAATTCCAGCTAAAGTTGATGATGCTTCTCAGAAAAAACCGGCAATAAAGCATGTTGGGGTAAAAGGTACTCCTCAGGAAGAGCATCATTTTCGTATTAAAGGAAAACAACCTACACATACAGATTCTCTGAGAAGACGGCCAATTCTTCCAATTGGTGCTATTCCAGGTGAAATACGACAGTCAACAGTTGCGCCTGTCACCAAAGAGGGCATCGAAAAGCTGCCGTCTATCTTATCTGTTCCAGGAGAAGGTACGTGTGAGATATTTTTGTTTATGCTATACCTCGAATATTCAAAGGAAAATCATAATAAGATACTTTAGAAAAAAATAAATAAACAAACACTATGCCAACCCATTCTTGAGATATAAATATTAGAATCCTTTATCCGTAAAATATTAGCATGTTTGATAAAATTTGCTGAATGTTGTAATTTTTTTAACTCTTAAATAAATGCTTGGCTTAAAAGAACGCACTTTTTACAGATCGTTTTGCTGACTTTAAGGAAATCATCTTTTGCATGGAATAATTATGTTAAATGACAGCAAGAAAAACTATTACAATGACTATAAAAAAGTGTGCACTTCGCTGAAGTCTATATGAACGTGGTAATGCTTAAATTTAAGCTTTTAACATTTGCGGGTTTAAATAACTATAGATTTAATAGATGTAGTTTCATTTGTTGGCAAGATATCAGATGCGTTATGAGAAATTTGGTCGTAGCGGATATTAAATACAATAAAGATAATGATTTCTATTCTTGAAAAATTCTTCCTTGTTCTTCCTGGATTTTTTTTTTTGGCTAAAAGTAAGTAAGTACTGCTCTAAAAATGAAATAATACGTTTTTTGTTTCCTGTCCCATTTGTCAATTAAATTACAGTTGATCGTAATAAAAACGAATATTTTCCTTTATGATAGAACTACAAATGCACACCGACGAAATACTCCTTCTAGAGACTAAAATCACCTTAGGCACCGGTAACATGACAGCCACTATGTGACCAGAAGTAATATTTTCCTGTTACACATTTTATCACGAATGTATGCGCATAAATGCAAATTCAGTTGCCTGTATAGCGTTGACGCTGAGAAGAGATAGTGGTCAATGTCGCTGACTGCCGTACCTAAGGGCCTGAGTTCGAATCCTGGAGAAGGCATGGATGTTTGTAAGCGTATAGTATCTGAGCGGCAAGAGAGCACTCAAAATACACGGTGAGCCGAAATCTTCTCGAGAGGTTGCTGGTAGGGAA
>KK112177.1:324442-356666 GCA_000611955.2 Stegodyphus mimosarum
AGGGGAGGGATAATTTCGAACTGCTCTCCCCTGAAGTTACTTCTTCAGAATTCCATCCGGGGCGGAAGCTGAGCAGTTAGCAAGTCCCAGCAATACTTAATATACCTAGATGGATGCACAGACGCCGACCTTGCCTCAACCTGTGTTTATTTTCATAGGGCACCGCCGATTCTGTTACAGAAGTCAGTGACGCTGACCTATGGCCCGGGTTCGAATCCCGAAGGAAACATGGATGATTCTAACACTAGGGTATCTATGCGCTAACGGGGCGCTCCAAATACCAGTCGATCCGAAAGTTCTTTGGGGAGGCCGATGGTAGTAGAAAATAGAGGAAGATGGGGCCCTCCGAACGCTCCCTCTGGTGTTCTTCCTGAAAATTGGGGTGGAAGTTTAACAGTTAGCAAAGCCTGTAAATACCTAAAGCATACCTACAATAATGCATAGGTGCTGGCCTTGCTTTAACTTGTACCTGTTTGTACCCTTCCGAGCTGGTGTCTTGCGGCGGGACAAGTTGGCAACGGGGAAAATTATCTGTCTTCAAAGGACAAGAAGCAACTTTTCTACGGTTGTCGGCTCATGTGTGGCAGGGACCATACTGATACTACCAGGTCCGACCCGGGCTGTGCGTACCAATATATATGTTATTAGATAGCTCATGTGTTCACGTATCAAAATTCTGTATATGACAGATACCTTGCTACTTAATATGGAAACTATCACTTGCGATTTATCTGTGTAGGGCAAAAGATAAAGCGAAAAATATTCACTGACACATGCATCGTAATAGGTCGTATGATTCTTGAAAAGAATATTGAGCTAGCATACTTTTCTGTTTTCTTAGATATTCTTATTTAAAAGTGATACCCAGATTAGCTTTTAATTGTACAGCAACTAGGAAATATGTGGTTTATCTCCGGAAGGTTTATTCTCTGGGGAGGGGGGAGGTTATTTATTTGAGTTTTTATGTTCCCGTGCTGAACAGTCTAATACCTTTACAACTGGTACTGCCTACAGTATTAAGAAATTTGAAGAATTTTAAAAATTACTTGATCGCAAAAAATTAATTACCTCTATTTTTTGTTTTATAGGTATTTGCAGAGTCGGCGATATTGTGTACCAAAATGGTCAGGTTATGAAACCAATACATGTTTGTAAAAAGGACTGTAGGTGCATCAATAGTGCTATACTCTGCTCAGATGTCATTTGTAACGAACCTGAGGAAAAAAATGTCTCTCACTGCAGGATAATTCAAGAAGCAGATAAATGTTGTCCACGTTACGAATGCGGTGAGTATAGAGTTAGAAATACTAATAGATACGTTATCGTAATTAACAATAGAATAATTTTATAACTTAAATGTGAAAAAGCGGAAGGAAAAGGCGTGCATACAGATGTGTCTTGCTAATTATCTGATATGAAAATGAATAACCAAATGTTTTGTGTGACATTTGCATAAAATAACGCATTAATATGGTCACAGAGTGCCTGTTATCTTTAAAAATGAAACATTATATTCCCACTTATGCATTCAAACTTTTATCTATTTTAAATGCACTATTTTCTGCAAAGTTCTCAAAGATTTGAACAAAGGAAAAGATTAAAGTAATCAGAATATAAATAACAGTTATATTCTTATGAAGGAGCAGTTAAATATCAAGAAAAGAAACATATCAAGTTTTCAAAACAAAATGTAACATACTGGTTTTTGAAGGAGACCGAAAGTAATATTTAGTCTTTCGGTAAAGACGGGTAAGAAAGAAATTTTTATAAATTTACTTTTCTTTAAGAAAATACCAAAAGTATGCCTAGTTAATCTAAAGACACTAAACTGATAAAAGACAGCTCAGTCCCTAAGAATCCTTCTACTTCTAACCTCACGAAAGTTAAAACAGCTGTTAAATCTCATATGCTTGCAACTCAGTTTAAAATAATCACTCATTTCATCTACCGCTCACTGTGCTAGGTTTTATGCTCTTCCAAAAGTCAACAAATTGGAATTCCTTTTTGACTTATAGTTTTTAACCCAGGGATAGCATTATAGCCTTTGGTAAAATATTTAGTTTCTAGATTTTCTCCTTTATTTTCTAACAATATCTACATTGTATAAAATTCATTTTGAAGTCGTCGATAAACTTAAATATAGTTTTCTCCTGCACTTAATTGTGGTTTCTTTGATGTTAAATCACTGTTTACTAATATTCCAGTCTTAGGAGCATTAGAGACCTTGAAACTAGGCTTCGAGAGTTCCATTTCACACACACTGAAATTAAAGCGTTAATTTCTGTTACTAAAGTCTTTGAGTCAAAACCACCTTGTTTTCAAAACTAAATATTGTCTCCAAATTGGAGGATTACCTATGGGTAATCTTCTTAATTCTGCACTTGCTGACATTTACATGAACTATTTTGAGCGCAAATTATTTGAGAAACTATTGTTTCGTCTCTGGATTCTTTAAGTAGACGACACGTTCGCGGTTTTTAATGGTGGTAAAAATGATTTATCCCAGATTTTATCTCTTGTATATTCGATTGATTCAGCTAACCAATTCACTTTTGAAATTGAAAATAATGATACTTTTACCTTCCTTTGGCCCCATTCAAGCGCTACTCTTTACCGTAAACCATTGTTTGTATGTTTTCCTCCCCATGCAAAATCATGTCACCCAAAGCAACTGGTTTGGACCTTTCTTTTTACACTGGTCATCAAAATTAAAGGATAATGAGAAAAAACAAACTTACTTAGTTAATGCTGCAATCAATGCCCAATGCTGTAATTATTTATATTAATTAAATAAAATTCAACACAAAATTGCACTTTCGCGCATACGTTAGCGCCGGAATATGCAAATTCGGTGATTGACAATGTGGTGCCCAATGGACGCATGTTGGAATTCCGGTTTGCAGTGTTGTTTAACGCGAATGCGGTTTCTGAAAGTGATCAGTACTCAGGAGCTTAGCTCAAAGGCATCATTTAGAAGGTGAAAAGTGACGGTTCGAAGGAGCCGCGAAACGACTGCAAGAGATTTTATTTAAACCTTCAGGCTGCCACAAGAACTCAAATTAACCGGTCTACTGCTGCCTAAAGGCTTAACAAAGTTGAATTGTATACGACAAAAACAATAGTTTGTGTCTCACTCACTCCAGCTTCCACAAGGGCCCATTTAAACTGGTTCCGTCGTTATATTTAGTGAAACCAAGACGACTGGCCCGAGTATTGTTTCCTGATGAGTCCAGATACAGTCTGAACAGTGATTCTAGACGTGTTTTGTTCTGGAGAGAGGACGCAACTTGCCTTCTTGTCCATGGAATAGCTCGTTTCTACGACCACGGTTTAATGGTTTGGGAAGTAATCATGACAAGTGGCCGCGCTATGCTGCATATCTTTCAAGAAGGTTCTATAACCTCTATGAGATACGTGGACGAGGTATTGGAACCACAATGTAAAGATGCTGTTGGCCCAGAGAGTTTGCTAGTGGATGATAATGCTTGGTCTCATCGAGCATATGTGGTGTCAGAATATTTGCAAACAGAAGATATCACTCGAATGGATTGGCCACCTTATTCACGCGACTTGAACTGTGTTGAGCATGTGCGCGGTGCCTTAGGACAGCGCATTTCATCGCACTAAATTCCTTTCCGAACCCTCCAGGAGGTGAAAAATGCATTTTTAGAAGAGTGGCATTCAATTCCACAAGACTTGATCAACATGTAGAGACATTAGGTATTTATTTGGAAGCAGGAGTTGTGAAAAATGAGCAACGCCTTCGCCAGGAATCGAACCACGGATCTCTCGGTTACGCGTTGAGCGTGCTGACCACTACACCACGGAGGCATGCGAAGAAGGCGGGAGAAATACCTTATAAATACTTTAGTAAAGTCTATGGAATCAAGATGTGAGGTATGCATATCTGTCCGAGGTGACCATACACCATATTAAAGAAATTTTTTCCCACAAGAGGTGACTTAATTTTTTCATCATTTTCCAGTATCCACAAATTTGATTTTCATTTCAATATTTTGCGAATAATCAACTGCCAAACATTTTTGTTATCTGATGTTTTTGTTAACAAAAATATCAGACATCATTAGTTCATGTTAACTAATGACTTCATGTTCCTCTTGATTCCATAGACTTTACTAAAGTATTTATAAGTTATTTCTCCCGCCTTCTTCGCATGCCTCCGTGGTGTAGCGGTCAGCACGCTCAACGCGTAACCGAGAGATTCTGTATAAATTTCTATTAATGATTTTTCATTAACCATCAGTTAAGTTTTATTTCTGACATTATGCTTTAATTCTGATGACCAGTGTAATATGATGTATTTCGTGCTCTCAAAGTTTCCTCCTTAGAATCTTTGCTACCTAATGAATGAAATCATTTGAAATCAGTTGCCATAGACAGAGGATTTTCTCCCTTGAATATAGCCTTTAAAAGATTTCCATAGTGCCATTAAGAAAGACATTTCGTTATTAGAAACAGCATTAATAACCTTGTCGTTCTTCCATTTCATTCCTTCTACCATTTCGAAAATTGAACTGATTCTCCAGAAGTTCAGTTTTCAAGTCATTTTCTCACGTATCAATAAAATCTATTATTCTATTCATTAAGTTTCCATTTCTGACTTTAATTCATGGGAAGCATATTGCATATCTTGTCAATTTGATTTGAGATATATCGGAAAAACTAAAAGCGCACTATTGTTTCGCATCAAGGAACACAAATCTTATGTCCGAAAAGAAAACATTTAAACGTAATTTTCATTTAAATTCACTGCAAAAATTAATTTTCACTTTATTTCACTGCAAAAAGATTATTCTGTTTGTGAATTGGATTTTTCTTGAAATTTTGCACATTCGCACAGATTTATCTTGTTTAGTTAAAGCCTTTAATGTCAATCTGATTCTCCCTAACGTTTCTAAATTGCTATTAACTTCATTTTTTGATTTCGTTACTGTTTCTTGGGACAGATAGACTATCTTCTCTTTTGTTTAAATTTTTGCTTTTGGTGTGAATACAGTTCTAGTTTTTGTAGAATTTCTTTTCTTCTGATGATGATGGACTTGCACCTGTGTTTCTCGAAATAGAGCTTTAGTGTTAAAATCTACGCCGAACAGAAGTTTGTTTCTTGGCCTAATTTTATGTTTTACTTCTTCTGTCTTGAAACTAGTACAAGCTGAAAGAAACTGTGGGAAAATGCATTACACAAGGATACTTTAAATTGTAGCTTACAAGGCTAAATAAATAGTAGAATATTAATTTGTGAAAAGTTTTAATATTTGTATTATCGTAAGTTAAAAAAATTTAGTTTATCTTGCTGGATGAACAGTAGCGTAGTAATTTTGTGAAAAGCTTTGAACGTTTGTTCAGTCATAAACTTAAAAAATTTTATTTTAAATTTGTGATCAATTATTTTTTTTTAATTTCAATAATTTTAAGTATTTTTTACTAGATTTAATCTCTAAATAGAGTGCCCAAAATAACTGTACGGAAGAGAAATTTATTTTCCCTGATTTCTTATGTTAAGCACATTATTTTAAAGTAAGACGTACTGCAACTTTTCCTCGAGCTTAAAAAAATCAACAAAATAAAAAATCACTTACTAAACATGTATAATGTCTTACGTAAAATAATGAATGCAATGTTTTGTTTTAATTACAGATAATTTTGGTTCGACAGATGGCATTAGTCTGTCAGTTACAACCGCAAACGAGACGAAAGATAAAGAAGTTATTTTTGATGGCCTTCTCTTCGGAAACGAAACTTCACCCATTGACAGTGACGAAGAAATGCCTGAAAGAAATTTAACTACTACCAGCTTCTGGCAAAGTACTTTGGATCTAATAACATCCACAATATCAGACAAATTCTTAGATCTTACTAAGGTAGTTACTGATCAACCTCAAAATGTATCGGAAACCGATATTTTGGAATTCATTTCGCTTACCACTGCTCACCCTCAAAAGAGCAATCAAACCACAAACTCAGTTTTACAAACTACAATTACAGAAATTCCAAATACATCTGCGAAAATTTTAACTACAGGTGATAAAACAGCTGTACACATTAACACTGAAGAAACCTTCGAAACATCTTCTTGGAGCCCACAATCGTCAACACACGCCTCAACAGAAGATGAAACAACTCTGAGTGACAGTCCGAAAGAAAGTTCCGAGAATGTTTCTTTGATAACAGAAGAATCGGAAGACACATCAGCAAGAAGCACACTTTCTCTAAATATCAGTGTTGAAGAAGTTACGCAACCTCCCACTTCATTTACGGAAATACCGTCTTCCCATTCTTCCTCTGTAACGGAAGCACCAAAAGATACACTAACGGAGGAGAAACTGAAACTAACTCCAAACATCAGCATGGATGAAATTTCACAAACTACTGCTCATATTACCGAAGAAGCTTCAACTGGTATTCCCACTTTAAATATCAGCATCGAAGAAATTTCAGAAATTACTGCTAATATTACAGAACTACCAATAGAAACTTTGACTGGTGTTCCCACACTAAGTATCAGCACTGAAGAAGTTTCCCAGACTACTCCAAGCACAGAAGTACAAAGTGATACATCGTTTGAGGAAAACGAATCTACTACTTATAATCTGCCACACATATCGGATGATATTCCTGTAGCTGGAAAACAAAATGATTCATATGAGAATGCAAGCAAAATATCAGATGTAGCTGATGCAGAAGAAATCATAAGTGTGACAGAAAATTATGTAAGCATCCCCGTAAGCGTAACGATCCCTACAACAGTTGAATCTACGTATGAGAAATATACTACAATAAAATATTCTTCTAACCCAATCCCTGTAACTTTTAATCTGTCAACTGCAATTCCTTTCGAAGATACTGAAACAAAAGATCCATCAATTATTTCATTAAAGACATCGACCTTGCCAACTTCTCTATCAGAATCCTCTCAAATAGATTTTGAAATAACATCTTCGGTTTTGGAAGTAGATAAGCATTCAGATGCAGTAGACGATAAAGCATACCAAACTGTCACATCTGTACCTGCCACAGAAACGAGTACATTAACAGAACTTCCTGAAGTCTCTGATGTTGAAATTTCAACTTCAGATAAGCAACCTGAAGTAAATGAAACTTCGTATACTACTCTCGAAGATATGAAATCGCAGCCTCCAGTAGATAATTTCTCAGAAATTGTAGCATCAACAAAATTGTCCTCTGAAGATGTAGAAAATGTCAGTGTAAAAGTTACAGATGATATAGAAGTTTATGATGTAACACCACAAACAGAATCATCAAAATCTGAAAGCACCACATACAAAAACGAAACAGAAAGTATTGAAAAGGAGGTCTTGACCTCGCTTACATCGCAAGAGACAATCACAATAAGTACGACAGCTGCATCTGAAAGCGTAGGTACAACCAAAATAGTAGAAAATGGAACTTCTGACACAGTAATCTCGAACGAAAGCACTCCATTTGTTGAAGAAAAGCACACTTTTGTAGCAAAATCATCAACTATATCACCGCAAGTCCCTGATATTTCGGAAAAACCAGAATTTACTACAGAAAGTTTTCAAAAGCATGATGTCACTCACACCACTGATGTTTCTGAAATCCTCATATTTGATAAAATTTCTACCACGAGTGAAACCATAACTGCTCCAAACCAAACAGTGAAACCTTTGGTAGCAGATAGTGAAACAGCGACGGAATATTTTGTTACTGAGTATTTACCTAGTTCTCAGCCTACACAAGTAGATATTATCGGTAAAAAATCTACGACGGAAAAGGTGTCACTCGACGAAGAGATTAAATCAACTTTAGCACTAATTTCATCTTCCGAAATATCTGATTTCACTACAGTGAAAGAAAAAACACCTGAGGATATAAACATAGATGTTGGAATAATATCTGAAACAGAGCAGACATCAACTGCTGCTACAGATATTGACAGTGAACTTTCAACTCTACAATTTGTAACAAGCACAGAAACGGATTTAAGTGACTCAGATTCGGTGTCTGAAATTGCTTCAACTGCCGCGTCAGTAACAAACGAATCTATTGATGGAGATATATATAGAGATTCCACAACACATAGAGTAACTGGTTATACTGAAGAATCACAGGACATAACAGATTCGGCTGAAGTTCACACATTAGACTCTTCAATTCTGGGAAGTCAACCCACAGATTTGACTGAAAAAAATGAAGAGGATGGCATTAAAATATCAACTACATCTTTAACGCCAGACATCGAAACATCAATTGGATTTTCAGATTTCCTTGAGTCTTCGTCTGGTGGCAAACCATTGAATGTCACAATCTCTGAAGTTAAGGAGCACTTGAAACCCGTACACGATACTTTCTCTGAGACAGAAGAACCATTTTTAAGTAAAGATAAGTCCCCAGCAGGGATAACAGAACAAGAGATTGTTTCATACACATCGACAACGTTAAAATTAGACGAAACGTCTTCCGAAACCACCACTACTTCTAGTGAAACTGCCAAATATTCTACGCCTGAAACGGTGACAGATAAGGATTATCAAAAATTGGGAATTACTGGAGATATAAATACAGAATTAACTGACAGTCCTTCTACGCATGAACAAGCTCCTGATTCTACTATACATATAAGTACTGAAATAGTAAATCAGTTTGCTACACAAAAGGAAAGCACGTCTCCAGGAAAAGAAATAATTAATACTTCTTTAGGAGCTGAAACAGAAATTACTACAAAAAGAACAACTGATTTACCTGAAGCACCGTCGTCTCACTCAGATGATGTAATCGATAAAACTACGGTATTCTATCCGAATATAAGCACCGAAAATATTATGAAAGAAGAAGGAGTAAAGCATATTCCGGAAAACTTAATTTTAGAATTGGGAACCCAAAGTGAACAAGGCATTGCTTCAACTGCTTCATTAGATGAATACCTTTCTAAAATAGAAGAAAATGGTACAGTTTCATTCGAGCAGCCTGTCACTTCCTATGATAGTTTTGATGAAAGGAAAACAGAGCCTCTAGACACTGGAAAGAATATTTCTTCTGTGGTCGCTATTAACGAAACGATTTCAAACAATTCAACCTTTGTCGAAGATTCTACGATTGAATATTTACATAAGCTAGGAACAACAACAAAACTTCCTGAAATTCATGATGAAGTTCATGAAATAAAATCAGATTTGTCCCCTTTCTCTGTTACAATAGCTTCGGAACTAGAAACTCAGACTCACAGCAATGCACTCCAAAATGTATCATTTACAGAATACATCACCGAATTAACTTCAGTTGATAAAACTGTTCCCAAAGTACAAGAAAATCAAACCGAAAGCAGAGAAAGAACAACAACAGCTGAGTCTTTCTGGCACGAAGGAACTTCAGAATCAACAACATCATTTTTAGGTTTAACAGAGACTGTTGTTACAAAAGAGGATTTTGAAGAAAACGTAAGTACGAAAACAACAGAATTTATTGACGTCACACTGATATCAACCACAAAGAAACCTACATATCATTTTGAATCTACAGAATATACAGTGCTACTTACAAAGCCTACTATCATAAATGACACACATTTAGTTACGATTTCTGCGAGCTCGCAAGATGTAGACACTATTCATAATGAAACACTTAAGATTCCAGAACAAATCTCAGACTCCGGAGCGGCAAATGCTAGTGAAACAATTGCAACTCAGTTGAACACAGATGCAATAGGTACTGAAGACGAAGAACGTTCAAATGTTACTTCAGTTAATTATGACCTTTCTACTTTAGGCAGTGTAACTGATTTCCCAAAAGAAGCTTCTGAGTATGATGAGCCACTACACACAAAAGAAGATCTAAAAGACGCATTATCTACCTCCTCAGATGTTGAAGAGGAAAGTGATATAACTTTAATAACATCTGCGATTCCAGACGTCGAAGATATAATTTCTAAAGAGAATCGAACAGTTTCAGATGATAGGCAGTTTACCACTGTCTATGAAATTAAAAATGCGTTTAACGACTCCGCAGAGAAAAGCACTGAGACAGAGCTCATGACAACTAGTACAGAACGGTTATCTACACAAACATCTTCAAAAGAATCTACGTCTCAAATTTCAGAAAAAGAATTTTCTACTGAATCATCATTCATCATTCAGACTTCAGAAACAGAATCTATCACTCAACCTTCAAACGAAGTATATTCTGCTCATGTAACAGGAGATGAATTTGAAATCCATGCATTAAAAGACGAAATTACCACTCAACTTTCAAACAGAGTAGACATTCAGACGTCCACTGAATCATTAAAAGCTGAATTCGAAATATCAACAGAAGACTCAGTAACGCAAAAATCAATAACTGACTTTGCCATTGATGAATTACAGGAAAAATTTGAAACTCAGGGTGCAAAAGGAGAAATTGTTACTTCTGTACCAGACAAAGAAGTCACTACTCAGTTTGTAAAAGTAAAATTTGAAACACAGACGCCATTATATGGTTTGGTAACTAAAGACGAGTTAATAACAGACGCTACAGAGAAAGAAATTGAAGCTCATGAATTCACACATTCATCAACAGAAGAGTTTACTACACAGACACTGATATCAGAACATGAATTTGACATTGGCTCTCAGCAAGGTGTACATCTTGGCTCAGCTGAAGACGAATTTACCACCCAGGCTTCAGAAGACATATCCAGTACACATACACCAGAGGATGATCTTGCTACTCAGGATTCAAAAACAGAATCTTCGACTATCGTATCAAAAGGAGAATTTTCTACCCAACCGTCAGAGGAGGAGTTTGTTATTTATACATTAAAGAAAGATGTTGCCCCTCACACAGTAACACATTTTGAAACTCACTCATCAAAATCAGGAGTTACATTGCAAGCGTCTCAGGAAAAGTTTACGACTCAGACTTTAAATGAACAATTTGTTACTGAATCATCAAAAAAAGAAAGTTCTGTTGCTCCAAAGGAAACATTTGCTACTGAATCTCCAAAGGAAGAAAGTTCTTCTGTTGCACCAAAGGAGACGTTTGTCACTGAATCATCATTAGAAGAAAGTTCTGATGCGCCAAAAGAAGAATTTGCTACTGAATCATCACAGGAAAAAATTTCCTCCGATGCGCCAAAGGAAACATTTGCTACCGAATCTACAAAGGAAGAAAGTTCTTTTAATACACCAAAGGAAAACTTTGCCACTGAGTCGTCAACAGAAAAAAGTTTTGATGCATCAAAAGAAGAATTTGCTACTGAATCACCCCAGGAAAAAAGTTCTTATGCGCCAGAAGAAAAATTTGCTACTGAATCTTCAAAGGAAGAAAGTTCTTCTAGTGCATCAAAGGAAACGTTTGTCACTGAATCCTCATTAGAAGAAAGTTCTGATGGGTCTAAAGAAGAATTTGCTACTGAATCATCACAGGATAAAAGCTCCTTTGATGCACAAAAGGAAAAATTTGGTACCGAATCTACAAAAGAAGAAAGTTCTTTCAATGCACCAAAGGAAACTTTTGTCACTGAATCATCAACAGAAGAAAGTTCTTCTAATGCACCAGCTGAAGAATTTGCTACTGAGTTATTAAAGGAAGAAAGTCCTGATGCGTCAAAGGGAGAATTTACTAGTGAAGTTTCAAAAGAAGACTTTTTTGTTCAAACAACAAAAAAAGAATTTACTCCTCAAACATCACAAGATGAACCTGTAACTGAAACATCAAAAGCATCCTTTGTTACGCAAATATCAAGCGAAGAATTTACTTCACAAACAACAAAAGAAGTTTTCCCTGTTAAAATATTAACTGAAGAACTTAACACTCGAGTAACGGAACTGTCTGAGACATCAAAGACAGACTATGAATATAATACTAAATTTACTGCTCCATCCAGTGTGCTGCCTACGGGATCAGAATCAGCAGAAAATATTAGCAAAGAATCTAGTTTGAAAGTTCCAGATATCAGTGCAATTGTATTAGAAGAAAAATTAACAGAGTCTGATCTTGAAACATCAACGGGAATAAAAGACTATACAATTACTTTAGTACCAGATAACGTAGAAATTGAAACTATAAAGAAAATGTCTAATCTGCCAGCAGATTTTATTCAACCAGAAAGCGTTAAATCAACAGTTACATATCCCCCAAGAGATTACACAACGTTGTCGCTAGATGAAAATGTGAAAGTTGTCTTTGTAGAAAATACAACTGGAAAATTTCCTGAAATTCTCTCTGTAATTAAAGTTTCTCATGAAGAACCACCTTCTAAAATAGATGGATCCCTGAGTAAATTTGACACCACAGAAAATTCTTTAGCCGGTTCTTATAGCCCAAGTTCTGAAGATAAATTAGTGCAAGATGATTTGGCAAATTCTACCTATGGTATAACTGAAGTAACAGTGCACAGTGAGAGTAACAAAGATTCATTTCAGGAAACTACATCTATCATCGATGATAAGTTGACTTCTATTAAAATAGACAAAGACTCTTCAATTACCTCTCTTAATTTCACGAATGTAAATGAGACTAAGTCGTCTCTGAGCGATGATATTTTTGCCTCCTCAACGGAAGCAACTTTCACAGTAACAAATACAGCATCCACAACTGGCATAACAATAAAAGCATCTAATGATGCCACTGACGAATCTCTTCAACAAGAAATACTAAAAACCCAAACTACCAAATTTTCAGTTATTCAAAAGAACATTTCCTCAGAATCAACCAAAACTACCGAATTTGAGGATCAACTGTTTACTAAACCAACAGATTTAAAGCACGTTACATCGCAGCCTATTTTACCTGGGCTTACTGAAGTTATTAGTGATGGCCTGTCAACACCTGTTTCAGTCACCATTACTCAAGATCAAAGCGAAGGACCTTCAGACTCTGAAAATTTTAAAGACAGTTATTTTTCGGAAGAAAGTGGTATTACCGATCATCCACCAACAGACAGAGATTTATTACAAAGCACCAAAATATCAGGTGACAGCGAAACGTATACATTTTCCACGGAAAACGATATTTTGGTAGATGGTGCACATAGTTCGTCTGTAAGCGAGTCATCTGTTTTTGGCGTAGAAGAAGATTCATCTCCCATATACACTAAAATACCTCTCGATATAAAGGATCTCCAAACAGCTACTTCAACGTTTCCACAGGATGCAAAATTCCAAAAAACAACAGGATCTTTTAGTTTTGATGACGAAATTTCTCATGATGGCACACAGCAAGAAAAACATATAGGAACATCCATTCCTGACGAAGATCTAACTAGATTATCGGAAATCATAACACGTGATTTCACGACATCTGAAATCCCTCATCTTGCAACGAATTTTACAAAAGCAGCTAATGAAACGAAAGAAGTACTGAAACACAAAGACGCTTCTCCACAGGTTACTCACCAAGAATTAATCAATTCTTCAAGTACAGATTTTTCAGTTTCTTCACCTGCTTATGAAAACTTCTCGCAAACTCAAGATGTTCAAACTTCTACTGAAACAGAAATTTTAACTGTACAAGCAGTGCATTCAACAAAACTGTTTACCATTAATAATGAGGCTGATAAAGATGTTTCTCCTAATGCTACCATTAGTATTGGTTCTTCAGTAACAGATAGTCTATTACCAACAACGGTCTCAGTACCTCAGAGCAACGACGTATTTGAAAGTATTGATGGTACTTCTCCGAAGATACCAACAAACGATTCTCTTGATAATGGGGAACTAGAAACAGAAATTAGCATAGAAATCACTGATGAAAATCATAACACAGAAATTGCTGAAGAAAATCAAACTCAAGGTGATTTATTAGAAAATACATTAGATGAATTCGATGTCTCCACAAGTTATACTGAACATGATTTACCACTAAATGCAACTACTATACAACCTTCTACAGAAACAACATTCAAAGAAATTTTAGAGGATTTATCTGAACATGCTGCTGAAGCAATAGATACATATACAGGAACTCCTGGAGACTCTACTGAAATTAAATCTAACATGCCATCTGCAGTGGCGACAACTAAAAATATTTCTTCAACTGATATTAAAGAATATGAGATTTCTTCTAAATTGCCAACTGATGTAGTTACTGAGGAAATAATTGATTCACTTAAAACGACAATGTCAGAAGAGGAAGAAAGTATTTCGTCTTTCGCGGGTACTTCTTCAGAAACTACCACTCAAAAAACTCTGATCGAAGAAAGATTACCTACAGAGGAAAGTCATTCTGAATCTTATATCGACGAGAAACGCACTGGTTCTACTACAGAAGAGTTTCAGGATAATGCTTTCTTAGGCATTCAAACAACTACAGAAAAGGATGCAAACATAAATGTTAAAGAAGTAGAAACAAAGGTTACTGAAATAATATCCTCAGGATCGCCAGCTGAAATTGAAGAAAAGTATGAATTTTCTACTTCATCATATGATAATGACACAAATCTAGATTTTACTCAATCTTCTGAAACGGGTGATATTACAGAACTTAAAGTAACTGAAATAGTGCATGAAATTTCCACCGACACGTCAGCTTTATTCTCTGTGACTGATACTTCGTCCAGAATTACTGAAACGTCTACTAATCCTACACTTCCCGTCAGAGGCTTTGAGCCGGAAGAAAATGAAACAAATTCTCAGATTGGTGGTAGTGCAGTACATATTACAGCCAAACCAATAAAAGATTATGTTTTACAAGAGAATTTAACCGAAGAAGCAGTCACTACACCATTCTCACAGAACACCGCTTTCGATAGTTCCGAACCTGGTACTACTGTGAAGCATTCAGAATTACTTTCCACAGTAGTCTCACACTTAACTGAATCTACATTAAGTGATACAGAGACAACAAGAGCTGCTAACATATCTGATGAAAGTTCTCTCATATTACAGCTTAATGATTCCTCCTCTGAAAGTCCACATACATTCGGAACAGAAGAGATCACATCTTTCATCAATACGGATTTTCCAGAAGAAGACAAGCATAGAAGTCCAGAAGTATCCAATGTCACTTCTTCACAAACAGATCAAGGAACTAAGGCCCCATTTACTACACCTGTACATACAGAAC
Organism: Stegodyphus mimosarum; assembly: GCA_000611955.2. Taxonomy (NCBI): domain Eukaryota; kingdom Metazoa; phylum Arthropoda; class Arachnida; order Araneae; family Eresidae; genus Stegodyphus; species Stegodyphus mimosarum. The sequence continues at coordinate 339,488 of KK112177.1, forward strand.
TATTAGAAACTGTCTCAGAAATCTTTGGTCAATCTAGTCCTATATCCATAATATCCGAGACACATGGATCCTTTGAATCACAGTACTCAACACCTAGTTCAGGTAAATAAATAATTGATATATTATTTAACGTTAAAACTTATTGGATATTTAATAATGTAAAAAGATGAAACAAATATCACTGCTGTTTTTCTCCCCTCACGCCCACGTATTTTTTCCCTGAAATTTAATTTTTATGTAGATCACTTATTACTTGTATAAATTAGTTTCTTCATTCAGAGTTAAATTTCATTTCTACAACTTCCCATTAATCGATCCCTAACATTTCAGATTATTTACTAGTTAGATTAGATAATATACATTGAAATACATGTATTGTATAAGTTTCCTTTAGCATTAGTTTTAAGTTCTACAGAGCTGCAGAAGCAAACTTATTCATAGCACAGCCGATTTAAAACATCATATGCCACAAGCGACGATATAACGAAATTAGAATTTCGGCGTCGAAAACAAAGCGAGATAAGCAACAACTTTCAGACACAGAGTTTCAGAATACCTTTTGTTGTGTGGATTTCATTCGCATAAGCTCACGTCACCCACATACATTCAAAAATATCTCGCAAAAAAATGAAGGCAGAGAAAGGAGACTGAAATAAGCAGATATGAAATATGTACCTGAAAATGGCGCTTTCAGGTGGTACAGAAGGCTGTTGAACGATAAATAAAAGCATTCTGTTGGTACAGTTCAACCGTCTGAAACGCAGCCTTGGCTGGCATCCTGCCAAAACACATAGACTCGTACAAAAGGGGCGTTATTACTTGCTGGGACATTAAAGGTCACGTGGAATACTTCTGTTCTCCGGAAAGAGAGAATGTATATACTCGAGGGAAAGAAAGTCGCCATCATTCCACCCTAGTTTGAAAATAATTAGGTCTAAATGACTCATGCGTGTTTGCGCTCATAGTCGAGGATCAGGCGGTCGAACTATATAATCTGTCGTTATCCGTACGCATTTTGAGTATTGTGCATTGCTATACAAACGTGGAACTGGCCAATACGCATTTTATCTATGGAGCAGCTGCTGAAAGGTGTTACTTGAATATTATTCTCTGTACCTTCTTTGAACACCTGTTCCGTTTTATTGGAGGTGTAATTACTACGAGGAATATGCTAAAATTACTCATAATATCATTAACTAAACTTTTAGAAACAATATGCAAACACTGGTAAAGACAGGTAGCCGTTAATATATGTGATGGTTTAGAACTCCAATAGATAAAAATCAATCAGCATCGGTAAAAATTTATTCCTTGAAGAAACGCTAAAATAAAAGGACAGAATTAAATTTAATTTAATTTAATACCTCCCTAAAATACGAGGTTTTACACCGAGTGTAGTGGCTTAAGTTACATAACGTACACAGTTTTTTGAAGCTCAGTTTTCTTGTATGTCCCTCCCTTGGTGATCTTTTATAGGATAACAGGAAACTTAATTACTGAAATTTTCTTTCTACACAAAACCGTGCACAAATTTGAACTTCTTATATTTGTACAAAAATGTGTCACGTTACTCAGACTGTCATAGTCCGGAAATCCTTATTAGGCTCATCAAGATTTCTTATACTGGAATCGTGGTTCTCTGGCTAAAATATCAAGAGATAATTAGTTGTGAATCATTTTTTAAACATCCTGAGTAGTTAAGCTTATTCAAGAGTCTAATGTTTCTATTTTTGTCATTGTATGAAACTTCATTTTATAACTCAACAGTTTGGCATAAAAAGCTTTATTGCAAAACCCACATCTAATTATCAGGTTCTTCAGTCTATCATGATGCCTTCTTAATCTGTCACTGGTAATTGACTCATTACAATAGATTAGTATTACTTTAATACTATTAATAGTATTAATTAGAAGTAGTTTAGTTTATTCCAGTTTTACCTGACTAAAATCCTTAAATATTTTAAGCAACCAAACAATTACGCATTGCCACGTCTCTTCTCAAAAGGAAGCCTTCTTAAAGCTGCTAATAATCCAGAAAACTCTTTTTCTGCTTTCGGTAGTATCCTTGCTGTTAAAGACATACTCTGTGTAAGCATCGAAATTTCGTACATTTTTCAAAACGCTGGGCTTCAGAATGTAAATGAAAATGTTTCGAAATGTAAGTTCGCAGAAACCTGCGAGGCAAATGAATTGTCTCTTTTGTTCAGCTTATGTAGACTTTTTATTTCATCATTTAAAGAAATTATAAAAATTTAGCTTGATGAGGTATCACGAACATATATCATCTAATTTCAACTATTCAAATAAATGTTAAATTTTCAATTTGTCAGCCTCTGTGACTGAATAATACACAGAAACTCACGTAAAAACAGTGCTATAAAAGCAAAAGTAATTGAAGAATTTCTATTTAAAAATGATTGCCGAGGTCAAACTAAGGCTTCAACCAGTAAAATCATGGATATTCCCTATTCATTGCTATTTTAACACTCATTAGTTTGGTGCCATGTAGACAAGTAAATAGCGTATATTTTTTTTTGTTTCTTTAATATTTGTCAGGAAGCGTTTAGTAGATAAAAGTAATAAATTAATAGGAAGCTTTTGTCAGCTTTTGCTAGGTTCTGTATCAGCCTTGTCGTGTTGCCAGGGCCTGATTACTACCTAGGCCTAAGGGTTTTAGAGGACCCTAAATCCCGGCTCCTCATGACCTTGTTCTGCTTCACGAAATAAGAAAAATAAGAATTTGGGGCCCCTAAACGTGTTCTGTGTTTAGGACTTCAGACTATCCTAATAGGGGGATGAGTGTAGTTTTGTACACATCTACATGTAAGGTAAAAAATGTATAAAACAAAATTATAGCTTAATAGCCCCTTAATTCCTTATTTTAATTTTGGTATTTCCCCTCTCTATTATAAATAGTAGGAATAAATATTTCTGGATTTGAGGCATTTTTAGATTAAGCCAGATCACATGACTCACATAACGCTGATTGCGTATCTAATTGGGAACTTGAATTCAAAATGTCGAGAACTGAAAACGTTCTCTTGGTGAGCTTCTACATTGGATAATTCCGCTCTTTGCTTCTACTTTTGTTACCAATAAGACGTTTCCAGCCTACTTCTCTTCCCACCGCAAAGCTCTAGCGTCTCACTCTTGCAGATAACATACACTAAGTCAGAAACTTTAATAGACGTAAGCGACTTATCGCTATGTCTAGATAAACAACAAAACGTAAGAAGCGTGTAAAAGATCTTTTTATTCACAGCTCAAATAACTGAACACAAGGCTCTTCTTGTGCTTACAAAATCAGCCACCGTTTTAGGGCGTAACTGAAAAGGTAACGAATGCAATTATAGCCAAACCTAAGTCGTTAAGTTAGCCAAAGGCTACGTAGAAATAGTTAACGCGCAAGTTGGCTCAACCTTGCACTAGCGTGGCAAGCACCATTGGAAAGAATAAAGCAGGGACGAAACCAGACAGCTAACATAGCATATCAACTAGTAACGGGCCTTCAGCAGGCGGAACACGCTCTGACTAAGCTATCTAAAATCTTCCCTTAAATACTCCCTCTTTCTACCTAACTTAAATACGCGTTAGCTAAAATTTGCATTCTGGCAGGAAAACGGAAAGGGAGAAATGACAGTATAGATACTGAATATAACATAACTGTTTAGTTTAAATAAAATAAGTACTTTACAAAGCTATCAAAAATGCAAAATTGTTTAAATAGGCACGATTACAATGCCAAGTGAATTGTGACCGCAAATGTCAATTGAAATAAAAGTGAATATTTAATCTGCCTTGGCTGCCAAGTTTACCCTTCCTTACGGATCAACATTTGTGCACATCAACTTTTCTACATCATTAAGTCTTCTTCATTACATGCGCATATATGTATGTACATATAGAGATATAGATGTAGATAGAGAGAGAGAGAGATACAGATATATCGATAGATAGATAGATTTAGATATGTAGGCATAGAGATACAGATAGATAAATAGATAGATAGAGAAAGAGAATTAAACTCAAAATGAAAAAAATATCGGTGTTTAAATTTCTGCTTTTAGGTATGATAATATTTTGTTTTATAAAACTAAAATGTTTTCAAAACTGAAAATTTTCAAGAAGCGTTATGGTCAATGATCTAACTTAATACGTAATATTTAGAGGAATTCTATTTATGTTCGCAGTCTATATAACACTTTAATTTTCAATTAACCTTATATTTAAAACTCTGTAACATTTTATTTCAGGATTTGATCAAGATGATTCTCAACATCCTTTACAGGAGGAAGGAAGTAAGTGTCCTTATAATTAAACTCCTTTCCCTTCGCTTTCTGAATATCTATTATGAATTATAAGATTAAGGAAGGAGAAAATAATTTATCGAGCTCAAAATTACAAAGAAAAAGAGAGTTTGAAAGTACAAGCTTTCGAAATCTAAATAGAGATTAATGAAGCAAAATATATTACACAGCCATTCGTTTATGAAATTGTCCAAATCATGCATGAATTCCTGAATGTGTTTCGTCTTCGAACGTTTTATAGTAAAGTAAAAGAAGTATCCTCGGGTATTCGCCTTTTGGTAACGCTGAACCGGCTGCGACTTTATCCAACAGGAATCAAAGCTCTGAAACATTCATTTTATTTATTGTCATATTCATATTTTAAGCTTCTAATTGATAGATTTATTTTTTAAAAATTAACAAAATCTATACTAATGCCAAGCGAAAACTTCTCATTTAAAGTGCTTTAACTGTAAAATAGACAGGGCAAAATCAGTTTTTGATTTAAATCAAAACCTTTAAGATTTAATGTTTTGAGTAGTCGCATTTGTTTTCAGGTAATCTATTCGCATGCAGTAATACGTAAAGTTGGGCTGAATTCAAGAATTTTCAAAATACTGAGGATACTACAAAAACTGGATTTTAAGACAACAAAGAACCACATGCAGTTTTTTATTCTAATTTAGTGGTGAGCAATTCCTGCTCTACAATAGCCTAAAACTGAGAAACCTGTTACTACATAAGACTACAATGAACGCAAGATTAAAGAGATTTATTTATTTGTATTAAAAATAATTTATGATACAGGATTTATTATTTTCGACATAGGTTTACAGAAAATGTTTTATTTAAAATTTGATTTACCTTTCATTAGTAATACTTTTGAAATATGCACAGCTTTGTGACTATATATTTTCTAATAAAACGAAATTAAGTTGTTTTCGAGTTACTTATTTCTCTTTTAATTTAAGCGTTTGAACTTTCAAGTGCATATAACTTAACAAGCCAGTATCGCTTAGAAAGCCCACCATGAAGGGATCGTTCGGCACTCTCTTGGCAACGAGTTGGCTGACATAAAAGCAAGAGAGGCTGCTGATGGCTCACTATCAATCACAATTCATTTACCAAACCCAGTTTCCTTATTAAAATCAAAGTTAGAGAAATATTTACAAAAATTATGTAAATCTTGTAGGGAGCAAGAAACAACAGGACGAAGAACTTTCCTTCTACACCAGTAACCTTCAAGACACATGGTCCATTTTTGGCTTATATATTTCGTTTTGACCAGTACCCATTAATAAATTACTTGCGGAGAAATAGGAGACATAGATCATTATATGTTTGATTGCAAAATTACACAGGATCTCTATTTTAGACAACACACACATGAAACTGTACAGGGATGTCTCTTACAGTAACCGAAAAGTTCCACAACTTAGGCATAAATTAAATACATTATTGGATTATCTTTCAGAAAACTGCGACAATCTTAAATCAATTTTTGTCAATTAGTTTTGTAACGCGAAATTTGTTTTTTTAACGGTGACTTTATTTTTAAGACTATAATAACATTCCTCGCTCGTTATTTTAAAATTAATGTCAACTTTTTTTTTAAATTTATGTGAATTTAAGCGCAGCATAATCTTTAGTAGGCGTTACTATTAATTTTTCCCATTGTATCTTTTCAACGTTCTAAGAATTGTATTTATCAACTCTGTGTATTGTAAATTATATATGTGATTATGTAAACTCTGTTTTTTATGTATAAATGCCAGTAGTTTTCTTCAGCTGTTGAGCAATAATACTAGTTAAAGGCCTTCCGGTGGTACAGCTGCTTCCTTGATGATAACCAAGTAACTTTGACAAAATACCCTCGGGTGCTTTGGTGAGCACCCGAGGGACCGACTTGTTATTTTATTGACGGATAAACTGAGGGACTGACTTGTTATGAGACTTGTTATTTTATTCCATTTGCCGATTATAGTTTATGTAATTGACACATTTCTTTTCTCAGTTTATGTATCTGATATAATTTTTAATCATTAGTTATCAAGGTAACTTTTGTGACTGCATTTTAAATTTTTTCTTTTAGAAAACAATTATACTCGTAGGTAAGCAATGCCAAATAATGTCGTTACTCGAATGAATTAAATAGTCAGCATTAAAAGTGCGATAAGTAACTGTTATGAAAATCTGTAAGAGAACAAACACATGGAAACTTACTTCTTAGCTCAGTGTTGTTTTGTTAGTCAGTTATATGCATTTCAGATTCTTCTGGAACACTATCGTTGCTTGTATTGAAGTATGACGAAAAAATACCAAAACTGATCTCAATTTTGAGTAAATCTTTGAAGAGTAAACTGAATCTTTTTATATTCATATAATTTACCTGAGTATCTTCTTGTTTCAGATGGATTTAATTTTCTCAGAATTGGAAAATGAGACTTGTTATTTTATTCCATTTGCCAATTAATTTTTTTGTTTATTTTTTAATGCTTTTATTACATCTAGCATTTCAGTACGCGCTTGTTTTGACCTTGAAGATTTACATTTAATTCATTCAAACGTTAATTGATATCAATAAAAAATGCAAAGTCGTTTATATAGTCCTTGTCTTAAATTCTATAAAACGGGCTGTAGAAAGAACTAAACTTTGCTGTTTAAATCGTATACTGTACACCCACGGACAGAAGATTTGTGGGAATGTTTGAAAAATATAGAAAATGAACGCGAAAATATTCTTCTTAACAATGGGGGGGGGAGTTTTAATGGAAGAAAATACGTTTTGGTAACAATGGAAGGAAATATGTTTTGGGGATAAAGTTGTGGCAAACTGCTTATGTGGATACTGTCTAGCCGCGAAAGAAATATTCATATTTGCATACGTGCCAAAAGATTTCGATGAGTGCTGTAGGGACGTAAGCATGAAAATCCGTGCGTAGTTTAATTGCCAAGCAGGGTACCCGTTTCCTGGATATTCATTAATTTCTAATTTTGCGAGTAACAGGAAATCTTTACTTCCATACAACGCGCATCGAACTACGTGTCTTTTTTCTTGGACGAACAGTGCATGTTTAAAAATTCTGCATCTCAATAGTGATTCTCATTGAATCTCAGTATTGAAAAGGATATCGTTATATTCGGTTTACCTTTTCTTCAAAATTCTCTAAACTGGAGACTAATCGCTCCTGAAGGTCTAATAAAATTTGCAGTTTTTAATGATCAAGAGGACAGAGAACATTTTCAAAACTTTTGCACTAAAGTTTTCTTGGAGCAAAATGAAATGAGAAATAATAATTTGGCTTCTTTTTAATAATTCTTTCCCTCTGAATAATAATTCCGATAGACTAACACCGAACTTCATCTATCATTATCCTAACGGTCTTTCTTATTGGGGTACTTAATGGTGAGAGAAGAGTTAGTGTCGCTGCAGGAATATATATTTTTCAGTTTTCTCTCTTACATGAATGTATAGTTTCATTAAGTGAAATTTAAAATAATAATTTTTCGATGTATTCAAATTAGATAACATTCCTGTCTAAAAGATAGAAAGCTGTGCTGCATCACTAGTATCAGAACTTCCTTCAAAATCTAATTTAGAAATCTACACTCACGTTTGTGAAAATTGCAACACCAAGAAGGAATCGTCATAATTGAATGCAATTTAATACACAGTTGTGTGGTAGTGGTACAAATAAATGATTAAATTTCAAAGCAAACAAACAAGAACAAGAGATCAGAATCAGTATTTTGTGTGGCCACCACGCGCCGCACCAAGTGCTGCGACACGACGTGGCATGGAGTCAAACAAAGTTTGAATGTCTGACTGAGGAAGAGCATTCCATATCGTTTGTACGCGTACCCAAAGTTCGTCTGCAGACGCAACAGGACGAGGATCACGAGCAAGACGCCGACCAATGACATCCCACACATGTTCAATTGGCGACATATCCGGGGAACACGCAGGCCAAGGAAGAAGCTGTACCTGCTGCGCTGCAAAGAAGGATTTAACAATCCGAGCAGTATGAGGGCGGGCATTGTCCTGTTGAAATACAGCGCCTGGCAAGCTTTGAAGGAAGGGAACAGCTTCGGGCTGTAGAACTTCACGGATATACCGGTTGCTGTTCAGATTGCCCACAATTCGTAGCAATTGAGATCGTCTATGATATGCTATGGCGCCCCAGACCATAACTCCGGGTGTTCGTCCACTGTGGCGTTCGATAATGCACTCCGGAAGGTGGCGTTCACCGGCATAGCGTCTGACACGAATGCGGCCATCATGGTACCACAAATTAAAGCGGGATTCGTCAGAAAACACGACATGCTGCCAATCAGCACGCCAGTCTCTATGCTGATTGGCCCATTGTAGCCGCAGGCGGCGATGGTCGTGCGTTAGGGGGATCCTGTATAAAGGAGTCCGTGCGCGCAGTCCACACTGCAGCAGACGTCTACGAATTGATGAAGCACACAATGAAACACCTGTAGCTATTGACCACAGTGCTGCCAATTGTCTAGAGGAAGCTGTACGGTCCGTCCGCGCCATGCGGACCAGGTGTCTATCATCGCGAGCTGACGTCACATTTCGGGGTCCACTCCCGGATTTCCGAGTTGTCCGACACTCGTCCGTCCACTGCTTCCAAACGCGCATCACTGTGCTGCTGTTACGCTGCACACGAGAGGCTACTGCACGATACGACAATCCAGCTTCACGAAGGCCGATGATTCTCCCTCGTTCAAACTCTGTAAGTTGTTCAAATCTCGCTCTCTTTCGTCGACGAGGCATAAGTACAGATTGAGTTAACGTTTACCACTAGCAGATAACCACCAATAACCATACACGCCTCGCTACAGCCATCTATTTATTCGGATCCATCAGCCGTTCAGAGGGCGCTGCTCAGCATACGCATGCGCTACGGATTTGCAATTCTAATCATTTGCGTATCATGCGCTACTTTGCATTTCCTGAAAATTTCAGCTCACTCGCGTAAGTCCTTCATGGTGTTGCAATTTTCACAAACGTGAGTGTATCTCTGCAGAATATTCTCATTACTCTGCGAAAGATTGTTAAATCTTAAACGTGAGACAATACACCATCGCAAGTAAAAATATATTTCAAGTTATCATACTGATAATATTGTTTCTTTTTCTAAACTACAATACTTACATTTCAGGTAAATGTAGAGTAAAATTTCAGTGGGTCGCTAGTTGCACATCACAGCTGATTTTTACTGCACTTGTGCGTCAAAAATGTAAAGGGAAAAAAACTCTAAAATGGTAAAGTTTTTAATTTACTAAAATTTAACATTTTTGTTTTGTTTTTCTTTATTTAGTCTGTTTCTATGAGGGTCATATCTTCCAATCTGCTAAACAAATACCCAGAAGGGATCCATGCGAGTTTTGCTTCTGTTTTCGAGGAGATATTATATGTCTTCAACAATCCTGTCCACCTCCAATTCGTGACTGTTTTGCAACACCTATCCAAGGATTCTGCTGCCCAAGGTTTCACTGTCGTAAGTTCATTACATTACTCTCCAAAATCGTTTAGAAAGTAACCGCAAAATTGCTATGCTTGTATATTATTGTAGTAACTTAGTTTCATAGATTTTAGATATGAACAGCTTTTAAACAACATTCTCCTTAAAATTCAAAATCCATCGTATCTTTTTTTACAAACAATAACAGTGGCAATAATTATTTAAAATTTTTCTTTTAATCTATAAATTTGCTTTAAATGTTAAATCTCGCAATGTTTGTTAACGTGTATTCATTTAATTACTTTTTTTTTCAGTTTACTCATTTTACTGAATACAATCTCCAAATTGGCAATATAGTAAATAAAACGTAAAATATTTATCTTTTGGTTAATTTAAACTAAAGGTTTGAAACATTTACGAAATCAGAATCATCCTGCTTAATCTGAGTTGCTGATACGCCATTTTTTTTAAGCTTGACGAATAATAAAGGATTTGTTTTACTCTCCTTCTGTGCTGGTATTATCCACGCCTGTGCGAGAAGTCGTCAGGTTTCCTAGTAAGAGTGCACTAACTGCATGGTAGCAAAGATGGTTAAATCTTACACTATTACTTCAAATTTTATACAATTTTATGATCGTCATTCTCTTATTCCCTTTGTTCAGAATTATCTATTTTATCTCTATTAGTGTAGTTTCCCAACTCCGCATTGATTTTTATTTATTTACTTATTTATTAGTATTAGGTTTTTTTTTAGCTCAAAGGGCGTTAACCCAGAAGGGCTATTAATTTCGTTTTGGCATTTTGCGTTGATTCACTTTTCAAACTGTTGCCACCAAATATTACAGCCCTGTATTACACTTAAAGAAATTAAATAATGAAGAATCTGCATAAATGTATCTATGTTTCTCGCATTATGATAAAACAACGGTACCTAGAGCCATCAAATTTTGAATAACGTAATCCTCCACCGAATATGGGCATCTGGAAGCCCTAATTTGGAATTTGGAATTTGTTTTATTATCGATTTCATATTTTGTAACACTTCAACGAATTTTTGATTAAGAAATTCAACGATTTCAAAGCGAGCAATGGCAATACTGTGCGAAAAAAAAAATTTTATCTCCAGAGCGCGAGACTGTGTATCGGAAATTCTAAAGATCTACTCATTTTAAAATTATTTTGCCATATTGCTGTTGAATTGCATTTTATGGTTTAAGTGCGAAGAACATGATATTTAATAAATAAAGGTAACATACAAAACGGTAAAATCTGAAAGCTTTCAGATTTTTATTTTTATTTATTTATTTATTTTAAGAACGCAAAGTTACAATGTTTTAATTAACCTTTTCTGTTTTCCAGCCGTCCAAGAAATGCATTTTAATCTATCAACAACGACAACAACAACTGCAAAACCAAGGCTAGGGCAGATTCTTCAAAAAACGGTCGCAGCTACAGGTATTTTACTTCTCTTAATAAATTTAAGATATTTTATTTTGTACCTCAAATTACCCCATTTAAGAATCAAGATTATTTTTATATTTATTTGATTAGCTTATTATGATATTTTTTACTCTGTAATGAAGTATTAGGTTGTAAATTATTGTATATTGAGTTACAAATGCTTTGAGTTTCATAAAATTTACTTAAATAGTATTTTGCAAACCTGAAATAGTGTTCTTCTACTTCGTATCATTTGTTTGTCGATTCCTACACATTCAGAATTAATTAAATTTATATGCGAAGAAAACTTAAAGCTACTTCAGAAACTCATTTAATTTGGAAAAGCTCAGTTATCTAAACAATTTATAGTTATAAGCGATGGAAGGTTGCTCTCATTTCGTACATAATTATTTCAGTTTTAAGGAATGAAAAATAAAAATCACCAAACCAATTTTAATGCTTAGACAAATTATCTAGTTTTGATGTCCAAAAAATTACAAAATTGCAACATAGATAATAGTGTTAAATTAAGCCAAAAAGTAATGAAACTAATGAGTTTTAATCCGTCTAAAGTTTAGGAATTTTCAAATGCATAATTCATTTGAGTCTGCATTTTACAACTGAAAGGAAGCCCAGTTGGTTGTACTTGTGTAATACCAAATTGCTTTAAACACTGTACTTGAGTATTTGAACTCTATAGCGCGAATCCGTCAATGCTATGGGGTCAAAGGCAAACATCTTAAAGGCTTCTATGAGCATTACCCCGCTTCAGACAAGCGCCGTGAGATAGTAGACGGTACCACGGGAGATATAGACGTGGTTGTAATGCGTTGAATAGTCAACAATGATACCGTTGGGGCGGTTCGGGCCTGGAGAACAATCATCCTATCTTGCCTCGCATTTGTGCGCCTTGGCCTTCCAGAGCCTTCATTTCGTCGGCAATTTCCTTGTAGCAACCATTGCTGCCAACATGTTTGCACATCAGTGTCTGTACGCTGCAGATGGCGGCCTTTTGCTCGCTATCACCACCCAGCTTCACGCAACCCTACAATGCGACTACGTTCGAAGTCGTTTAGTTGTCTGTAAGGTCTTCGATATCGTAGTAATGGCATCTTTACGGAATTACAATGGCAGTAACAAAAAAAGATTTTTTTGAAAAAGAGTGTAGTTCTGCCACAAAAACAAACTTTTTGAAACAGCCATAACAAGTGGCATTCTTAATGGAAATGTGGGATCTTTTCATTCTTAGTTTTGGATATAAAACGTTTGGATACGACAGTCTACTACATTCGAGTAACGTTTTTCAGAACGTTTTCGAGAAATGGTAATGATTATTATACTGTTTACAGATGCAGTAAACTTTACATTTACATTACAAACAAAAGAAGGGAGAAAGAAATTTTTCTCAAGAGATAATGCTTGAATAATGCTTGAAGATACAGAACAATATAACAAATAAATTCCGTTCTCATAAATGTGATTTTAACTATCGATGATAATAATTTTGTTCAGTAACAAGGCCTTTCTAATAGCAACTATTTTATACAATAGCAAGAAAACTCTTATAATTTTTTATTAACTGGTTCTTCAAAACGTTTTATAAATTTTTTGCAAGCATCTAATATAAAAAATGTTTACAAAATTAAACTTCAATACTGTAACGTGGTCTAATATTTTTTACAGGTTGTGAAATCGACGGTAAAGTTTATCGAGTAAATCAGCTTGTACGACCAGCCAGTGGCCCCTGTATGCAGTGTCGATGTGAATATGGTGGAATAATGAAATGTGATCCTAAAGACTGTCAACCTCAAGCACCTTTACTTTTACGCTTAAATAAGGAATTCTTCCGTAAATGATACTTATGATAAAGTCTCAAACACTAGTTTCGCAATGGCAGCTAAAATGAAATTAGTTTGAAGAATGAAGGAGATGTCTAAAAGAAGGAAAAAAATAGACTAAGTTTTCATAATCATTTCTTCTGGAGGTGTGACATCCAGAGCGGATCGGATTTCCTAGCATAAACCAGCGTCATAATTATTCTGGCTTGCTCTTGATCAGCTCCAGTTTCTGTCAGCGTTTCATTAGGAACAAGGACAGTGAAGTTTTCAGAGAAAATTTTAATAGGTGCTTTCGTGCCTTTGTTGAGGACTATCGTCAATTTAAAAATAGGCATTCCATGCGCAAGGTGCATGGCCGTCTGTTCAGTGTGTATTCACTTCAAAAGTGAAGGTGCGCATCTGAAATGTATGGTTAAGGGAAAAGTGCAGCTGTATAGGATTATGTGCTGATACCTGAAAATTGCATTATTCGGGGTACCTTAGGTCTATGGAAAATAAAACCTGGAATGAGGCATTATCTTAAGTCTTATCGTGACGGGAATAATATAAATGTTACAGCTAAATACAGGAAAATAAAAATTGCAAAACTTTTATTATTACCTTATGAGTTAGCTTTAGTAGGTACAGAGTCTATAGTCACCCCTAAGTCCCATAGTCACCAATAAGAAGGAAGACTACGGGACTTAAGGGAAATCATACTTTTACTTCGGATTACTTTTACATTAGCAAATGCATCATGGAGAACAAAGATTAGTATTTTCTGAGAAATAATCGCTTTTAAGAATTCTTTCTAAACTAATTGATTCACTTCTCGGTTGTAGATGAAAAGGCCTAAGGTACCTGTATTTATTTCATTCCATTTTTAATGTTTCATTTTTTCATGTTTATATGTTTTTACGTGTTCTATTTGCTTGTCAACTTTGTTTGAAAAATGTCTGCTTGTGTTTAGGGTTTCAAACTTGCCAATCGCTCCCAGTGTTTGAATGCAAAATCAGTATTTCCTTTCCTTTTTTTTTTTGCGACGTTGTGCCAAATACTACATGCCCGGTGTTTCCAGAAGCCTGAATACACAATATCTACCGGATTCTCAAACCTGTGGCCAGTGCCTTCAGGAATAATTTTCTTACGCTTTATAAAGACCCGATTTTAAAAATTGGCCTGTAACTAAGTCCATACGCTTGATCGTCTTTTTTGAGACTTGTGCATAATCAAAACATATTAAGTGCAAAATACAGAAGCAAGTAAAGTTGCTTTTTTCTTTAGAAGCAGCAGGCTCATGAATATAAATAAGTTCAGTACTTTTTAATTATATTCATTTAATTTATAAATGCAAAAAGCCTGGCTTCCTTCTAGAAGTACTTTATGTCTCGGGAAGACGCAGGCTACAGAGCTCAAATATGTAGCATTTAAAGCATAAAAACCACGGTAAGTCATGTCTTATAACATAAATACTGAGGAATGCTCATTTAAAATCGGGCATTTAGCGTTACGGAAATTTTGGCTCTCGTCCTCCATATGAAGTAAAACTAATTTAAGTAAATATTTATTTATCTATTATTAGATGTTGATCTGTGTTTTGTGTATCATTTGTACCATTCTTCAGTTCTTGTATAAAACAGCTTTATTTTTAAATAAACTTCCAATGAAAACTTGTTTGACTTATTTATTTATATCACGTATCACTGAAATTATATAAAATAATTTTGTTTAATAAAATCCATAACTTAGTTGAATGCAATTTTTAGAAAACCAATAAAATCTGTTTCAACTTTAACCAATATGTAACAATGTTAAATCCCATTAGATTCCATTTCCTATGCTTTCTTTTAAATTAATATTGGTTTTTAAGTGTGTTTGTTGACTTGTGAAGTTTCTCAAGGTTCGAGAGGAAATTTCCATCACATGTTTTTTAAAATCTTGTCAAGAATACGTACAGTATTATGTCAAATGCTATTGTTGACACGAGTTACGAGTGAAAAACGTACTGCAAAGCTGTATGTACAACATGCAACATAAATCAGTGCATTTTAATGTAAGGATATAGTAAATGTATTAACTTTTAATAGGGAATTTTAGAACTTTAGAAGAACTTATTTTAGATTTATATAGAAGATTTTAGAACTTAACTTTAGAAGGGAATATATTACTTATCAGAAAGATCTTGTAACGGAAATAAAAAGCAAATTAACATACTATTATTTGACACATAGTGAGTTTTTGTAGAAATCATGAGGTAACATTAATGTCACACTGTATGTTACCATAATAAACGAAGGAGAATTTTATGATTATATTACTTTTATATATGATATGATAATGATAATTTTTATATGACTGTAGAGATTTTTACATGATGATTTTACATGATATATAATGATAATTTAATTATATATGATATTTTTTTATTTATCCTTATACATTCAGTGCTTTTATCAACATATATTGCACGCATTTTTTTACTGAAAATTTAATGAATCCACTGAAAACTTAAATTAATTAAAGTGCTTTACAATTTCCTTTATTCCTGTTAATTTATTTTAATTATCGCTAGAGTTTCGTAATATAGTATAAAGATAATTAAAATAAATTCTCAGGAAACGTTTACCTTTATTTTAATTAAATACTTACAGTAAATTATTTAAAGGTTCTAGCCCCAGTTTCTGCAGAAAAATTTCAAAATAATCATAATATTCATTCCCGGTCTTTGTAAGGGACAGCCATGGTCCATATAGTATATTATTTAATTCATATATATTAGGTTTTCTGAAAATTTATTGCATCTTCATCCTTCATCCTTCATTCATATGAAGCATCCCTTCGTGGTGTAATAGTAGCATACTTTCTGCCTCCTGCTTCAAAATAATCTAATGACTCTACAATGGCGCCCGAACTTGGTAGACAATAATTCGTCATCACCAAGATTTGGCAATAAGGTCTCCTAAACCCCAGTCGCCCCTTTAAAAGGGGAAGTATGCAAGGTATTTTCTCCTTCCTTCCAGCATGCCTTCGTGGTGTTCGAGAGGTCTAGGTTCGAGCCCCGGCGAGAGCATTGCACATTCTTCGCCTCTACTGCTTAAAAAAACCTTAAAATTTTAGCATGTAATATTTCAAAGCTCAAAAATGTACATGTGTAGAGGATGTTTACACATTTTTAGAAAGACTTTTACAAAGAATTAAGAAAAAAAAAGGTTTTTGGATTAAACATTTCTGGCAAAGCTATTTTTAAATTTATTCTTCTTCCAAAATTTTGCATGTAAATAAGCTGAGCATTGACGGATATATTTCTGCACTTTCTGAAGTATAATATTCCTGTGTCGTAATTCAAAAACATAGTGAAACGTATGATATTAAAATTTTGAAGTGCAAAATCGAACATTAGTAATCAGAAAAGGAAAAACGTCAGTCATTAATTCTACATGAAAATTTCAAATGAATACTTGAAAAGTGTATGTACTATTTTAAATGTTTCTAAAATTAAATAGTTGGTAACAAGAAAAAATCCCCGGACGCAGAAATTAATTGCAAAATTTTAAGTACATCTGTATCAACAATAAGTAAAATAAGCAAAGATTTACAACTCGCAAAAGCTACAAAGACACTGCTAAGGCATGTGGCTCAACGTATAACAATTTGTAGAACCCTGTGTGAAAACTGTTTAACATGGGATAAATGTAAATACATTTTGATCCTTGATGAAGCGTGGGTTTACCTAAATGAGTACAAGAAAAAAAGTCTCGAAAACGAAGAGAAAAAAAATGTACAAACCTGGTGTCGGCATTGCAAAGGAAATTTCAGTAAGGCGACTATAATTGTTCCAGAATTCTCTTACGGTGGAAAATTTAAAATAAGAAGAGTGGAAAAAATGTTAAATTAAACTCCACCTACTGTCAAGAGAAAGTTTTATGTCTGACGTTTTATGATAAAAAGAGTCGTTAGTTTTTAGTTTAGTCGTTTGGATTAAAAAAAAGTCATAGATTTATGATATTCACAAAAAAAAATCCATTTCGTTATCCCAGTAACTTTCAAAGAGTGAAACTTCATCAAGACAAAGTAACAAGTCATACTTTGAAAGGTACCACTGCATTCCTTAAAAAAATTGAAGACTGATGCAGGTATTGTCCATATACATTTTCAACGCATT
>KK112177.1:366226-391741 GCA_000611955.2 Stegodyphus mimosarum
ATCAGAATATAATTCAGAATTTTATTTATGACGATGTTCCAGAAGAAGATGACATGACTGTAATTGAATAAATTTAAATTTCTGTATTCTGTGTAAAATAAATATTAAATAAAAATATATAAATATACTTTTATTTTTGCCCTCCTCCGAAAATAAGTCCTAGCACGTATTTTGGACCAAAAAAGAAAGTAATACGGTGTCTTATTTTCGGAAAAAGACGGTACACATACGTACGTACGTACAGACGTTACGAAAAAAGTCCCTTCTTAATGCATTTTACAATCCGTTTTGGAAAAAAAGTCTTTTATTCTGTCCGTACGTACATCACACCAGGAAATGAGGTCCACCTAGACCAAGGCCATCTAGCAGCCCATAACACGGTTTTTATGATCTATTGCCAGAGGCGATCACGGGAGGCCGAAACTTCCAAGGACCACCCTTATATTATTTAATATGTAGAAACCACACAGTCTGACACGGGCTTGACAGTGTCCTTACAGTCCCTGCCGAGCCTGAACGGATCACCGCATAGACGATGTTTCTAGTCACTGTGAAGGTAGCTAATTTCCCTCCTACTGGCCATTTCCAACATATGGACGTAGCGAGTCACTAGTTGGAGGGGGGGGTGTCCATACATACAGACATCATGCAAAAAATCGTCTAAATGGATTCGGGAATGGTCAAAAGGGAAATTTCCATTGTGATATGATACCCGAAATTTTTTCTGATTGTACTACTTCTTTTACTTCATACAAGGAAGTTAAAATGTCCGAACGCAGAAACAATTGCCTTTTCTTTGACAGAATATTTAAGATTGTCTTGACATTCTCGCTCCTCTCATTGCCTTCGGCCGTAACTGCACGAGAGAGGTGTCTTCAGACACGAATTTCACTGCTGCTGCAGAATCGACTCCCGCTGTAGCGCCAACGTCAGAATCGATAATACTTCGAATTATCCTACTCTGACAACAAAGATAAGAATCGAAAAACGAACTAGAGATTTTCGCTTTTTTCTTCAAGTTATCCATAAGTACCAACATCTCGTAAACGTTTGAATTTTTCAGGCTGCTCACACATTCACCAGTCACTGGCTAATTTTGGCATGTTAATTAAAACAAGGCTTTCTTTCGAATGTACAATTAAAACATATCTGGTGATCATTTCTTTATATGAATATGGCGAGGCTCACGAGGGCTATCTGCGAAATTTACAGGCAATTCATAGGCAATTTACAGGCAATTTGGGCAATTTACATTTGACCTAATGAAATTTAGATTAGGGAATGCAAGTGAGGGATATCTGCCAACGAGAAAGTATGCCTTTCTGGAGAATATTTATTAGAAAACTATCTTGTATGCAAGGTACACGTCAGAAAATTAACGAAAACTTTCACGTAGCCAGAGCCCACCATTAGCCGAGCGGTTAAAGACTACTAAATAGTGACAATTCATCTCGGATTCAAACCCATGCAAACGAAGTGGTTGCATGGTTGATTTTCGGGGTTTTCCGCAGGGTTATGGGGAATATGACCCAGGTTCAATTAGTTAGCCCTTGTTTTAGCCATATCTAAATAACCTAACCCATACAGCTAGCCTATTCGTTGGGATCTGAATTCGGGTCGACCAACGAGCTCTGAGATTTTACCGCTTTGCCGCTAGTGGGCGTCGTTAAACATGAAGAAAACGACGAAAACATCCATGCAACCAACTCGTTAGCCAGTATTCAAACCCAGGTTGAACTACTGTATTCAGCGATCTTAAGACTCGGCTACAGGTGAACTGAAGTTATGGTAAAAGTTGATACTCAGTTTTAAGGTTGACAGCAAAAATAAATAAATAAACTTTTAACTTTATTGAGCTGCAATTCATAGGTAGTTGTTCGCTTTGAAAGCTGAATAATTATCAAAATTATATCGGAATATTTAAAAAATTTGTTTTTTCTTTTTTGACGCAAAAGCTTATGACCTACGCTGCTGAGTCGTAAATAATCATGACCTCTTATAAATCTGTGCCATGGATGATCATTTTCGAAAATGACCAATGCATATAAGAACATAAATAAACATTGGTATTGATAATTATAATAGCCTTCTCTAAGATAAGTTGACTGTTTTCTAATTAATTTCTAATTTCTAATTAATTTCTAATTAATAAATTAAAAATTACGGCAGATATTATAAGCGGTCTGCCTCAGACGTGAATAGTGTAAGTGTAGCTAAGCTTAATGTGGCGCGAATTTGTTTACATTTGAAACTCTTAATAACATACGGAGTTAAGTCAATTGGTGCACCAACTTTAGTGTCGCTGTACCCGCTGGGCCCAAGAGTTGATTTTAAGTTTTGGTGAACCAAAAATTTTGCCTTTCTACCGCTTGGTCAAAATGCTTGTTCTTGCATAGGAACTCTAATTTTAATTGCAAAAAATATTGTTTTAACTATGTAACTAACTAACTCGATGTTTTAAGGCTTTTTTATATATAATTTACACTTTTTTGAGTTTTTATGTATTTTTGCTTAACTGTGGAGTGAGAACTGAATTGATTGAATGAGAAATGTATCTCTATTGAAATTAGAGGAAATAAGTTTAAATGAAATGACGCAAAAAAATGTGTATAGTTTAATAGGCCGTACAAGAAAGTCATGTGGTGCCTCCATCAGATTTTTTTTAAAGTTTACAATAGCTACGCTTTGGAGAATTGCATTTAAGTACATTACTATTTTTATCATTTAGAAGAATTCCAGGGACGGAAAATGTAGATCCGTCGTCATCAAATTTCTTTGAATAATGCTCATTTAAAATAAGAATATTCATACTGATGCTCTTATTTTGCTTGAGCATTGTTACTTGAGCATTAAAGAAATTAAAACCTAAACACGTATGCTGAATTCAAGGCAGTTAAAAAAACATCTATCTCCAAAGCATTGGTAAGCTGGTTGTTCGCAGTTCCTTGTTGGGCAGCTGTTCCGCGGCAACTGCTATTCGTTCTGGTTTGCAATACATGAATGCGTAACTAGTATTTTTTTTGGGAAAGGAGGGTTTGAGGTTATTGCAATTTGCAGCTTCCCGACAAAAGGATACATTTATTTTATCCCTTGCATTTGCCACTAAAATAGCATACAAGTGATAAAACATGAAAAAGAAAAATTTGAACCATTACCTAGTTTAGATAGGGTTAGGTTAGGTTATTCAATTATGGCAAAGCACACGAGGGCTATCTGCCTAAAGGGAGGGATGCCTTCGTGGAGGACTTTCTAAGGGAAACTGGCTCGTATACACGTTACACACGGGGAAAACCACGAAAGCGTCCATGCAGCCAGCCCGTTCGCGGGATTCGAACCTCGGACCGAACTACCAGTGTTCAGCGTCTTTACCGCTCGGCCGCTGGTGGGCCTTAGATAGGGAAATACTCTAACAAGAAACGCTTAATTCAGCATTAGGTCTATCTTATGCTGCTTCAACAGCATGAATTACGGTTGCTTCAGATGACATCAGAAGAAGCAAAGCAAGTGTCTGCATATGATCACCATATGCTTATTCTTTAATTGAAAACTATCTACAAATTAAGATAAGAAAATCAATAAAATTGATAAGAATTTGAACAAAACGATGTTGGATTCTAATGCAAAACAATTAGGTATGACTACTTAAACTATTTTCATACATTCAACTGTGAAATCGTCAAAAAAGATAGTTCAGTCAGATTTGGTTTCACAAATAGTTCCAATGATCATGATCTGAACTTTATTATAAGACAAATCCAATTTCCATGTTATATATGACACATCTAGGCATTTTTCGATCGGAATCCTTGCAATGTGTTTTATTGTTTTCATCCAGCATTTCTTTCTTTTCTTATCATACTACATATTTTCTTTTATTTTTTAAACAATATTTATCTTTAGTCTTCTCACAGTTCACTGTATTTTATCTTTTGTTATAGCAAGTATGTTAACGCCTTCAGACTATTTTCAGACACAAGAAATTTACATACTTGGCTTCTTTTCCACCTATCAATGATTTGCTGTGGTGACGCCAATGGACTCTTCTTCTATTTCCCATTCCTCAGATTTCTGTTTTGAAGGAGTTCTCCCCGACAGACATTGTGCAGCACTGTATCATAACGGCATGATTTCAAGGAACTGAACAGTATTTCTGCTCTGTAAGGAAGATGTAGAATTCACTCAATGAACAAACACAACGTTCAGAAATGACTAAATAGCTTAATTATGATCTGCGAGACAGCAACTGAATGTCATGCAAATGCTAGATTATACTTCTTTAAAAGGTGATAAATTCTCTTTCACAAAGGCTTTGTTTTTCTAACGTTAGTCATAAAATATCATAAATTTGAGTGGTATTAAAAATTACTCTCAACATTTTTGTAGTAATTTATGACGAAACACGTCAACTTTAATTGACTTACCACAAAATAACTTACAATGAAATTAAACTCATTTAAATCGTCATAATCACATAACCATGCTGTAAGATGCTATGTTAGGTGCATATAATAAATATTTTTATATGGTTCACGACCAGCGAAATAATTAGAAAGTTATAAAACTGCAACGTTTAAATATATGCTCTTTATATTCTGTGCTATCTTACGTTCTTCTCAGTCTACAAACTTATATTTTTTTATACATATTTAATATGAAAGTGAGGGCGCATAGAGAAATCTAACGCAAAGCGAAGCAGAAATGATTCTGAGAAAATAATAGGAAGGAAAATATAAACCATTTGAGGCAGGGTGCTTCTAAATTCATGAGACGAAATTTAAGGTGAAGAATTCATCGAAATAAACAATTTCTATAATGATCGGAATTGAAACAAGAGACGTTAATGCAGGGAGTAGTCAAAAGTTGAAAAAAAAATACATTTGAATTAATTCTCTTTGATTTTAAGTACAATAACAATATACATTTCAAACGCTATTTTGTAGTGTTTTAAAATCAGCATTTGTAGTTTAAAATTTAATGACGCTTCAAAGAATTACCTTACCAAAATTCTGCAACAGCTGTCTGAGAAAGCATGTTTCAAAGGTTACTTTATAACGTATTTCTCCGGCCTTCTTCGCATGCCTTCATGGTGTAGTGGTCAGCACGCTCGACGCGTAACCGAGAGGTCCGTGGTTCGATTCCCGGCGAAGGCCTTGCTCATTTCTCATTCTTCTGCTTTCAAAAAATTCTAATGTCTCTGCAACTGGCGCCCGAAGTAAAAAGGTGGTGGATGTTGATTCTCCACCACCGGGATTTGGCGATTCGGTCCCCCAAACCCCAGTCGCTCTTTAAAAGGGGAAGTATATAAAGTATATCTCCCCCGCCTTCTTTGCATACCTTCATGGTGTAGTGGTCAGCACCCTCGACGCGTAACCCAGAGATCCGTGGTTCGATTCCCGGCGAAGGCGTTGCTGATTTTTCATTATCCTGCTTCTAAAAACCTAATGACTTTACAACTTTTTGCCAAGACCTGGATATATACTCGTATATATATATAAAGTAATGTAAAATTACTCACTTACTTGATTTCTAAATGTTTAATAAAATTGTACTGTTGCAGATGATAGTAACAGTAGGTCTCAGAAGTTCGTAACAGATTGAATGCACAAATCCGGTAAGAGGTTAATGAAATGTATTCTTATCACAAGAAATTTAACAGAACGCTGGATTTTTCCTCAGAGATATTCGTACAATATCACATTATCACGCAATATAATCAGTAACTACACTTTAAAATACTAAAACGTTAAATACAACGTAATCCACAGCGCAGAGAAAGCTAATCCGATAAACAATAATGACAGCAGCTAACTAAACAGCAACTGAGATGAGATGTTCTCTGTCTGGCTTTTTATAGCTTTAAATCGGTCGCGTGAGATTCTAGTAATTTCTGCTTCTCGAAATTTCTGGAAAGCAAAAGAATAGAATCACAGTTACAGCTAAAATACTAGTTAATTACATTTATTCAAATTAAATATAAATTACCGAGATAAACTTTTATTCAATGTTAAATGCTCGTGCTTCTGTATTTTTATTTATAGCTTTCTCTTAAAATATGTCTCGTGCTGCATTGCACGGGAAAATAAAACAGCTTAAATTATAATTCTACTAAAAATATCTAACTAAATACAATATTCGTAACAGTATTTTTAAAACAAGAGCAGTCGCGGTTGCAATGTCACAGACAGCCTAATTACAAATTGTGGCAAATTTTATACTGCTCAGAAGGGCTGAAAATTTCAATACGACATAGCAGAAAATATTTGTGATAAGGAACACAGCCCATGTATTTATTCATGGAATTTTTATGTCAGATGCCATTTTCTAATCCTGAAAATAATTTCTTAATTTCTGAAGCTGGTCTTCTTTAAAAGTATGAGTTCAAGTCATTCTTTTCTTAGATGGATATTTATAACGTTATGTGCAGTTCACCGGAATATGGCATTCTACTTAAGCTGGAAATAAAATTTCATGTATAAATAGAATATTTTTTATTAAACAGAAATGTAAAAATTGAGCTTTAGCTGAGTTGACTGTAGAAACTAAAATGAGTACGGAAATCCTTGACTTTTATTGCTAAAGTATTTAATGGATTTGTCTTTGACTTTTCTATTAACGTCCCAGTTTGCGTTAAAATTCAGATTATGCGACTGAAAATGACTTAAACTGAATTTTTACTCCGATTACGTATTTTAGATGAAAAGATTACTTGATATATGCATGTGAAATGAAATGGGTTTGTAAATATTTCTAATGAAATGTGTATGGGAAAAGAATGAATTTTACGGAATTTCTTCCGTTTAAACAAAGAATAATTAAGAGTTGCATGCAAAGTTAATTTTTTTTTCATATATAAAATTCATGATATTATTTAATAGATAAATCCTCCAACACATTATTCGCAGCAAATCAAAGAGTTAAGATGTGTGATAATGCAAAACTCGAAATCTATAAGCTTTATTCTTTATGTCACGGGTTTACTAATTTCATGCATTAAAGTGCGGGCCTATGACAACAGTTGCCGTTTTCCGGGAAATGGGCGCTAGTTGTCTTTAATTCAAACCAGCAGGTGCGACAGAACAGAGGAGGGATTGGATGGAGTGGGAGAATTTCCGTAATATTTTAATGAAGGAGACAGCTGCACTTCCGTTATGGTCACGTGATTGTGAATGTAGCTGCTAATGACTTTTTGCAAGCTATATGATAGCTAAAAATTGGTAATTCATTTATTTCCCATTCGATTTAAGAAACTGTATTTTGGTACTCCAGTCTTTCATATTAATATTACTTTTTTTGTTCAATATACACATTTATAGTTAATTTTAACTTTTGTATGATGCAAATTAGTCTCCATCTAGCTTTCTTTTAAAAAAATCTTGTATTCTGATAGAAAATTATGCTACTCTCCCTCGTAATAAGGTTCCGTAATACAGATTATTTTTAAGTCGTATTTAGTACATCTCTTTTACAGACATCACAAAGTCTAGCTTTTTTAACTTGCGCTTTGTATAAGATATCAAATGCACCTGTTTATGTAAAATAATCTTAGATTTATTTATTCTGAAAAACCTGCAACATAAAAAATCGTTTCTCATGGAAAAAGCTTCGCATGTTTAATTTAAAGCAATATTTTTATTTTTGAATAAGTGGAATTAACGACATAGATAATTTTTCTATATATAGAGTTACAAAAACGAAACCATCGACAAATGGAAATAATAACGCAATAAAGTGAACATTTTACTTGCTTTCAAAAGCACAATTATGTTATAATTTAAAGAACACTGTTTATTGGCATTTAGTTTGTCAACTATGTTAACTTTTACAGGACTGAAAAGAATGTAAAAAATCATTTTTGAACATACTAACAAAATACCTTATATAGTTTGGCAATTATACCAATTTCTTCATTAAATATATTATGCATACATTTTAAAACATATATATATATTATTATTTTATACATTTTAAAAAATAATATAAGCGTAAACATTTGATCTTTTGTATGAAGTTTCTGGAAAAAAAAATTGTTTTATGAATTTCCCCAAGAATTCTTATTTTCGATGATAAACTAAAAATAACAGTAGACTACATTAATTCTCCTTAGTAAATAGCTTATATAATTAAGAAAAATAATTACACCTGATGAAGTGTTACATAACTAAGCAGTCATAAATGATTATTAAGCATTGGACCTCCACAAATAGGAAAATAATGCCGAGAGGCTACCATAAATTGCTTTTCTCATGCTATATAACACAATATAGACATTCTCAGACACACTCAGTTCTTCCTATTTTGCTTACAGTTGCATCTAAATGTGAAATTTGGACCTACTCTTTCCATTTCGCACTTAATCTGGATTTAAAACGCTTATGTACAGCTACAAATAATCTCATATTTATCGATAAGGCGATCCTTATCGATAAATATAGACTATTCAATAATATAATAATATACCCTAGACTATTCAATAATATATGCTGCAGAATCAAATTCCAGATCTCCAACATAAAATCTCAAGTGCTCATCATTCATAAAAATGGCCACACCATTTCTAGAAATCCGATGCTAATAATAGACAACAATAAAATCAAATGAGTAGAAACAATAAAATACGTGGGATTAACCATTGACCAAATATTCACCTAGATTCTTCACCTGCAAGAAAGGAAAGTAATTTACAGCCAAAATAGAATGATCACTCAAAACGATGAGAAGCTACTCGAGAAGCCTTATAACCACCATGTAATGAAGCTGCTTTTCCAAACAATGTTAATCAAGATCATCGCATATGGTGCTGCGGACGCTCCCCATGATATTCAGAAAACTTTGCACACTCAGTTCAATCCAACGTCACTTTCCTAATCAATATAACAGAAGCTTTCACCACTAGAACTAAAAATGCTCTGCAGACACTTGCTGAAGTTCTACCCCTTTCCATTCAAGCTGAAATTAAAGCCATAACATCAGCAGATCTCTAATTAAACTGAAATTTTTAGTGGTGTCACTTCAAACCCATGTGATTATGAAAAAAAAACAGAATATTTAACAAACATCTGGCAGAACGCTAAACAACTCAAATGCATCATGACGAAGCCAAAACCAGAAACCAAATACAAGACTTATACCGATGGTTCGAAAACTGAGGAAACGTCGGATGCGGCTTCATCGTAACGTCAACTTCAGACCATAACTCAAAATGGTAAGGTCATCGCCATCAGAATAACAACGTATATCAGGCCGAGCGGACAGCAATTCATTCTAGCATGTCATATCTCCTAAAACTCCCAACAAACACGATTTACAACATCACGAACAGTCAGTCCTTAATTTATGCAATCAAGAACCAACACTCCAACCCGGCATTAGTGAAACGAATCCAAATTCATAACAAGACATTCGTCATACCTGGGCCAGAGGCTGCAGCAACTGCAAAGGTAATGAACGAGCCGATGCGCTTGCTAAAGAAGTCGCCATAAAACATTGTCGCAACAAAATTGAAATTCCATGACATAGATATACCCTATAATTAAAGCTTAAGAACCTTGCATACTACAAATGGCAACATCTATGGGCGCAAGAGTGAAAAGGACGTCAAACATTTAGCTGCCTACTAAAAGCTACTGAAAATATAGCCACCATTTCCCACTACCACTCCCGACACATCTCTGGACATGGACTTTCAGAAATCTACTTTAAGAAAAGAAATACTTACTGAAATCTACTTTCAGAAAAGAAATACTACACCATCTACTTTCAGAAAAGAAATATAACACGTATAGATATATGTGTATGTGGGAAAAGGGGCGATTCGGACCACGACATGCTCCAATGCGCTCTAACAGAGAATAACCACATTAGACATGTCACAGAACCTCGCATTGAATTTAAAAGACTCTTTATGAAGCATCGCAAGATCCACCAGCACATTCAAGCCATTATACATAGAAGTGCTCTAACGCCAACGTTTCGAGCTGTGCCATTCTTAACACCCATTACTGGAACATCTGCAGTCAATATTATCTATGCCACTGATAAGCTGAATCCCTAAGTCATACTGAAAAAAACTTCTTTTAATATTCCATATGTATTTTAGTCAAAATGTAAACCGATGCTAAACCCCTGAAACATATGTCAGGAAGTATGTAGAAAGCACTATAACTCCCCCTTATATTTTTTTCTTTTATTTATTTCTCTTTTTTAAATTTCAATAAACTCCCAACGCAAGAGTTGCTTTAGCGCACTAGAGCTGTACCAGTTTTGCTTACAGCGATGTGATGGAGCCCTATCCTCTTGTTTCTGTCCTGTACTGTATTAATTTTAGCGCTGGCCACTCCGTATTTCTTAGTAACGCCGTACCGATAGGGCTGGAATCGAATCCCGGATAAGGCATGGATATTTGTAAGCGTATACAGTCTTCATCAAGGGGAGCATTCAAAATACACGGCGAGCCTAAAATCTTCTCGAGAGTTTAGTGACAGGAGAAGAGGTGTGGGAGACCCTTGGACCTCCTCCCTGGGTGTTCTTCCTTAAACCTGGCGCGATGCTGCACAGCTAGTGCGGTAGGATTCTACCTGTGCGACCAACGGTGAAATTCTTGTTTCCTGCCCTCTTGTACCTGTATTTGTTTTGATTTTGGCTTTATCAGCACCGTTACGGAGGGACGGGGACGCCTTAACTTTACCTTTTTGGTTATACAGGCATAGTCCCACGCCCTCCTCCTTGTCTGTTTTTATCAGCTCCACCACAGCCGAGGGAGCGGACAAGCCAGTACCAGTACAGTCCCTGTCGAGCCTGATCCCATCCTAGGTACAATACCCGGGTTCTAGTCCTGTGAAGAATAAGGTACAATAGTACCTGATATTTTGCCCCCGTGGTTGAGACTGCCTAAGTACAGATCCTAGCCAGTACTTCCCAGGAATTCTCCTGAGTCAACCCCCGGGGGGGGTGGCTTTATCAGCAATAAATATCAGTTGTAAAATGGGCGAGGAGGCGGCCGGCAGTGGTTCTTTCTAGCATTTTTTTTAGCGAGATCATAAATTGATGGGCCTCTTACAAGTTTAAATTTTACAGATGTGTGTCTCTTTCTACAAATAGTCTTGCCTTACTTTGAAGCTACTTGAAAAGGGGAAAAGGCTTAAATATTTGTTAACTAAATCTGTCGGAAGCTTTGGATAATTCTTATGTATAAGTCTTATCATTTTATTCTTTATCCCGTCAGGATGTTTGGCCTTCGTTTTCTCTAGGGCTTCAATAATATTTTGAATTTCTATTAAGGGGCAAGTAGCATCGTTCAGTGCGTATGATATCGATTATATTCTTCTTATTTGCTTTGTCCTGGTTAAACAAAATGCGTTCAAATTTCTTTCATAGCTGCATCCTATTGAAGAGCTACGTGGAGATCGTTGAAAGAAGGTTATTCAGTGACGAATTTAATATTTCAGTGGCAGAATTTTACATATTATTCTAAAAAGGTCTTTTTTTTCTATGAAAATTATTTTCCACCTATCCAATTAGCATTAACTACCTTTCTTTTAGCTACTCAGCATGGAAACATTTATAACTAGTTTTTTTTTCTTATGGTGTATATCTTTTTCTATAGCCTTCTCTGTTTTTGTTCATTTCCATTCCAAGCTTTTCTGTCCTCCAGCATAGCTGTGGCTTGATTTCTTAGATATTTAACATTGAGAGTTGTTTCGCTATGTTTTTGCATTAAGTTTATTAGTTTTTCGGTTAAATCATATAAACCGTCAAAAACATGAATTTATTAAACGTTGTAAATACATGTCACATAGCGTTTTACAGAAATGAGAAATCTTTTGCTGTTACTCTTTGCTAATTTAAATCCTTTAGAAGCTATTTCACCTATCTGAAAATCAGAAACGGATACCTACATTTTATAATCAGAGATAAAAGCAAACTTATGAACTTCTCAGTCTTTGATAATATTTCATAAATGAATGTTTTGAAACCAAGTCTGCCCAGCCCTTTCCGTGGACCGGTATCATATAGGAGGCGTTGTTATATCACAGTGAATTATTTTAGCTGTGAAATTAAATAACTTCTACTATTATCTCCTCTTTAATTTATTGTTAGCATAGCCTTAGGAACTGCTGTGCGTTTTCAAATCAAGTTCAATAATCTAATGATATAGAATAAAAGGCAAAGCATTAGATGGATGTGTCATTATGTCTGATATTTTTTATGGTGAGGTAAGTGGATGAAGAGATTTTCTTGCAAACTCAACAAAATTTCCCGCAAGTAATACACCAGAAGAAGAACGTTCAAAAGAAAATCATCATCACTGAGTCGATGTTTTACAGTCGGCATTTTAAGAAATGTGCAGAATATATACCTCCCCACAGTGAATTTTCTGCTAATTTTAATCTTGACATTGAGATTTGCCACGCTATGCGCTGCAATGGACCTTTGTGATAAAGCTGCAGAAAATTACCCTGAAACGTCGGTTCCGAATGAGAGTGAGGAAAAGATTTAGCTCAAGCATATTTACGGCGTTATTTTACAAAAGATTGTATCTATAATCTGAGATTCTTTCATTGATTTATATGGGGTGAAACTACCAATGTTTAGAAATGGCGTTTTGAGAATGACATTGGAAAACTGTATGGCTACTAAAAGAGCTGATATTAGCAAACCAAACCTTTTGTAGGAATAACTTCATTCCATACTCACGATATCAATTAAGCCGAATTTACGAAACTGGAGGCACGGAGCAACACCTATTACGGAGCTAGGCCCTTCTAATTTTCCATCGTCAAAAATATTACATTTGATAATTACATTTCATGGAAAATACCTTTCATACAAAATACTTCGCGATATAACCTTATAATTCAAAAAATTTCATTCAAAGTTATTTAAACAGAAAATGAATACCTTACTATTTTCCATGTCTTGTTTTCATAGTTTCAGATTAGATGTGCTGCATAAAATACAAAACGTTTTAAACCAGAATCTTTTCCCCCAATCTCATTATCCCCCCTCCCGTTCAAAGAAGTTGCAAACACTGGAAGACCTTAAATAATTCTTATGGATTTTATTGCAAATTCTTAACTGAGTTACAGAGGACAAAATAAATGCAATTAAATAATCAAATATTTGAGTTAAACTTGGAATTTAAATAAAACCAATTTCTTTCAAAAGTTTAAAAAAAATCAATTCTTCCGTTGTTTCATCCAGGGTATTTATCTTCCGATTATTTAAAAAGCTAATTTTTTTTAATCATTAATTTTAAAACTAAATTTGAACAAAGGTCCTGGATCCAATTTTAAGAAAAGGCATAAAAAATTAAAAATCGAGTTTTAACATTTTGTTCTTGCTTTTTAGTTTTATACTTTTAAATCTAAGAACTGAAAAATACATAAGACTTTATATATTTTAAATATTATAGCAGAATTGGGGTCACCCTTGAAAGTGGAGCTAGAAAAAAATACCATTGTAAAATATTCTATCTTCTTCACAAAAAAATGTGCTTCGTGTGAGCAACTAACGCCAAGAAAGAACCAGCAATTTTTCTATATAGCCGCATCTTGTTATCATTTACTTTCGATACATTTTCACATTTACTTTCATTTTGTGTCAAGAACTTTGAAAAATCTAAAACTTCATTGAAAACATTTAGGAATTACCTAAGCTGTAAAAAGGAAAAATGGTTTATTTTGAAATATGTTTTATACCACACTTAACAAAACCCATTTGTTCATCGATAAAGCAACTTAAATAATTCCAAGTGTCGTTGTAAGCCGTTATTATTGTGCGTCTCGCACAATGTGTTTCAGCTGTCATCAATTTGATGCCTGACGCTTAAGGTAAAGGAATGCATGGTTATAGGTCCAGAAGACAGCACTGAAACTGCAGGGGCAAGCGTGACTATTTGTCACGTGAGTAGCAAAGACATCTGATAAATCAAGCAGAGGATTTAGTAAAGTCCATCAATAGACGGTCTCACTTAATGATAAATACAATTCGCTGGTCACATGATGAGCGTCTACATAATTGAACAATTCTCCAATAGTCCCTCATGGAGAAATAATTGCAATTTTAAAACACAAGTATAAAAAAGTAAGTACGTAAGAACACAGTGAAATGCAGAATAAATGGAAAGTAAATACATATGTGCACAATCCTGATATTAGCAAAATTTTTCACGTCAACTCAATTACAATGTCAATAAAAAAATTGACAAAGTAGCAAGTCACGTGGCACAGTCATCCATACATTCACTGTCGTTTAGAAATGGTGCTTGATTAAATTCAACCGTTTCAAATACATTTGCAATGCTGCAAATGTGATTACCAAGTAAATGCATTAAGTTAGGACATTCTGGTTATTGTGAAAAAAAAAGGCTGCATGGGGTCGCAGATGTTGATCCTCACTGATAGTCTCATAATGACATCTATTAAAATAATTCAGGTGCTATAATCGGTGGCAGAATTAAAGAATTTCTCATTTGTTCTGTTCAGGAACTTGCCTAAAGGATCAATTTTTAGATTATATTGCATTAGCTTGTTCCTAAGGGAGAAATGTGCGTTTGTTGTCATGCTTAGGAATCGATTTTGCACTACCTGTAGTTTCTGAATATAATTTTTGGTGGCAGCGGCACATGCTGGCGAGGCATACGTCACAATAGGACGTGTCGTGGAGATGCAGAAGAATCTCTTTTTAGAAAGGTCTAATTTTGAATGCTTTCCAATCAACGGGTAGAGGCATTTCATAATTTTAACTGCCTTGTCTAGTACGTATTTTATGTCATGCGACCAGGTCAGTTTGTCATTGCGAATCACACTTAGGTAGCGAACTTGGTTTACAATCCGAACACATTCATTAAACAAAATCAGACTTTTTTATATTTTGACATTAATCGTTTTTCTTCTAATGACAAGCAGCTAGGATGTTTATGCATTAGTGGCTTTTTTACCATGTTTGCACCACTGTTAGGTTATCGGAATGTTTTCTTGCAGTTTCTCAATTGCATGGTTTATGTTAGCAGACTTAACTGCCAGGACAGTGTCATCTGCATAACATGCCAGCATTGAACTATGATAGTAAAGGAATTCTACCACATAAAACAGGTAGAGAACTGGCCCAATTACTGACCAACTTAAATGAACGAAGTCTGCCGATATTTGGACAGACTCCCAGAAGCTAAGAATATATTTTATTTGGTTTTATCTTCACAAACTGGAAAAGAGTTTGGCCTAGATAGACTGCCATTACAGAGCAAGAAATTTCTCAGATTTTGTTTTGGACATTCAAAGCTCATTTTCTATACATAAAATTTCTTACCTTTAAACGAAGTTTTGAATTCATTAATACAATGCAGCGCATTATTCAACAAATTTTGATTTCACTTTCTATGAAGATATTGACGCTGGAAATAAATGAATAAGCCGTACGAGTAAACAACTTGAAATATAACTCTATAGATCTGTGTCGGATTATTACGTTTTAATGCTTAAAAATTAAAATTAATAATAAAGTTTCACTAAAATATGCACTTATTTTTTTCACATTTTTTTCCTCCCCTAAACGGCCAAAACCTTGCACATAAAATCTATCAGTAAGGATTATATTACACAGTTCTTGGCTGAAAAGGTAATTAACGTTCCTTCAAGATTTACTTAATTAAATAAAAATACGTCAATGATAGTTGTTTTACCTCCTACAGTTTGTCTCACACCAAAAGTTATGAAACTAAATTACCACCACTACCAGTGGTCTTGGAATAAACTATGTTCATGCCGGAAGTTGCCAGAGGGATTTTTTGCCGGCTTTATATATGCAAATGCTCTGCAGATCACTGACATCTAGGCTTCAGATGCGCGTGTTTGGAATCACTAACTGGTTGAGAATCAGCTACGTAATGGGGTATTTTTATGCAGGCACTTTGAACTAATTGGTCTTTTAGGAGTGCAGCCAAAGTATGTTTTCGAGATAAGATGTGTATTTTTCCTCTTCTTCAGTAGCTTCGATACATTTGACAATGTTTTCCATAAGATGAAGCGCGCATAGAAAGAATTTTGAGGGTATTTCCATATCCTTTGGCTATTTTACTGCATATCGTTTCTCTATTTAAATACTGAATGAATACTAAAGGCAAAATTGTATCAACTGCATTCTTCAGAGTCCAGCAATCTAAGCCATTTTTAGATGTTAAATCATTGCAAATATTAGAATACAATGAACTACCAAAACAAATAACTACATCTCTTTCTCATAGAGTAAATAAAAAATTATTTTCCCATCCCATAGAAATAACACAAAACTAGTGTATATTTTGTAGTGTTGTATACTAGTGTACACTACACTGATAAATATAGAGTAAAGATGTCATATTATAACAAGCAATGCAAATGGAAAACTTACTAGCATGTCAAAGCTGGTATATTTTCACTGGATGAAAACCATTTTATAGAAAATTTGGAGAAAGGGCTTTGCGAGGTTTAACATACGGTCGCTAACACATGCTTCTGAAAACTTTTGAGACATTAGGAGTTTTTAGGAGCAGGAAGCTTGAAAACAAAATATGCCTCTCCGAGATTCGAACCACGGATCATCTTCCGGTGCTAAATGCACGTGTTACCACTTACACCGCAAAAACACCCATCAGATAAGACGATTATTCCCTGTAAGATGACACTTTCACATAAAGCATTAAATTATAATATATATAAATTCCACACCTCATAGATTATTTAATGCATTACTTTTGTCTTACCGTGGTCGTTTCAGATTTAAGTAACAAATTCCGAACTGCTTTCTGTAAACATTATTTGTAAAATACCAAATCATCTCTTTAGGTTTCGTAATAGTTTCGGATTTATAGCTTTTTATCACAAGCGTCATTTGCTTGCAAATCATCGGTTTCTTTTACTTGCTTCCATTTATTTATTATTTGCTTACTTTTAAATATAAAACAGTTTAGTTTACTTATGATGTGATTTTGAAGTCTACCAAAGGAAGGAATTATTACTTGAGCACTGACAGAAGGAATTGAATCATTTTGGAATATGAGTGTTTCGTCGGATAAAAATTGTTTTCATTTACTAGAAATACACTCCTTTCAGAGAATCCTGATAAATTTCGATATTTACGGTTTCGTTCAAAATACCTGAATGACCGTATACCAAAACTCAGAACAGAAGTGACCAGACATAATGTTGAAATTCAGGAAAGTTTGAGAACCGCAACTAGACTTTTCGAAAACCAGAAGTCCATATTTACATCATTTTAAATGTAGCGAAACAGCTTTTAATTGAAGAGAAACGTATGATAATTTTGTAAAACATGAAGTTATAAGGTAATACTCCCGCCTTCTTCGCATGCCTTCGTGGTGTAGTGGTCAGCACGCTGCGTAACCGATAGGTCCGTGGTTCGATTCCCTGCGAAGGCGTTGTTTATTTTTCATCACTCCTGCTTCGAAATAACTTAATTCGCTACACTGGCACCCGAACTAAAACTGTGGAGGATGATGATTCTCCGCCACCATTATTTGGCGATTGGATCCCCTGAACCCCAGTCGCCCTTTAAAAAGGGGGAGTATATAAGGTATTTCTCCCACCTTCTTCGCATGCATTCGTGGTGTAGTGGTCAGTACGCTCGACGCGTAGCCGAGAGGTCCGTGGTTCGATTCCCGGCGAAGGCGTTGCTCACTTTTCATCAGTCCTGCTTTCAAATTAACCTAATGTCTCTACGAAATCTACATTTTGTCTGATAATCACTCGCCTTCGACTGCCATGCTGTTGTTACCATTGACATTTAGTTTGGAGAAAACGCTATTAGAGAAAAAAAGGTCTCATATTTTCAACTCTAGAACTTTCGGGACTCGAGCCATCAGTTTCAGGTGAATTAAAATTTCTCTTTGGAGACAATCATACATAACGGCCGAGTCAATGTGATGACTTGCGGAGGTTGGCTCCAAGTCAGTGAGTGTTAGTCCATCGAATCCAGGATAAATCGAGAACATTTGTAACAGTAGCACTTTCGTAAAAAGGGGACACATAAACGCATTGATCCTTAAGCCCACTCGAAGGAATGGAAGTGAGAGAAGAGGACTAGACCTCTGATTCCATTCCTGTGAGAGCTGTTTCTCAGACTAGAGATTTGGAGTTGGATAAAAGCCATACTAATATTACTGGACCTAAAAGTTCACAACTAAAGGCAGACATAATCTGGCCTATTCATAATTATTTATAGACCTCTATCTGAGGTTTGCGAATTAACAAGCACAAGTAAACAACCAAATACCACATGTTCAAGAGATGGAGTGGGGTGATTTTTATTTTGTCCATTTAACCCTATTAGCCATACGGGAGAAAGATCTTACAAATGGAAAGATCTACGGAAACCAACGAAATCTTTTTGCTCCGCTGCAAGAATCGAACCCAAGGTGAATTATTTATATTGAGTGGTATTATTTATTCGGCCACTGGTAGTTTCAAAGGGGCGATATCTACCAATACTGAGTTTTGATTTGAATAAAAAATGGGACTTAACACGTTGACTGCCGATACGCATAACGACAATTTAAACAGAGTGATTTGAAGGCCAAAGAAATTTATAGTCCCAAATAAACTGCAAAAAAGGTGACCAACCAGCGGTATATGCAGCAACAAACTTGAATGTTTCTGTGAACCATTAGTGGATCACAAGGCCTCCAAAATAAGCCTATCATGATCTACCGGTGGATCATGCGGCAGTTAAGCTGTAAAGAGATAATTCAACGGAAATTTTTAACTTAATAAAATTAAGAAATCATCCAACAGACTTATTTCTAGCTCCAAAGTTTCATTGATGTTGGTTATATTCATCCGCTTACTTTACATCCCCATCAGTGACGGCCGCAAATAACTGTTTAAGTACGTCAAAATTTCACTAAACCATGCACATCTTCTAAGAGAATTTCTATAAGTTTAAGAATACTGTAAAGTTCTTTTTGGATTCTTTGTATTTTGTTCACTACCACTGCAGTCTATTTAACGTTAAATACTCAAGAAACCATATATTTTTCAATACATAATTTAATGAAAATATTAAATTATAGTTTAATAACAACCATAAGTTCGGGTGTTTTGTGTTGAAGAGACATTATGAATTTTTTTTAAAGGAGGAGAGATGAAAAATGAGCAATGTCCTCGCCGGGTCTCGAAACACGGACCTCTCGAATATGTGCCGAGCGTGCTGACCACTACACCACGAAGGTATGCTAAGAAGGCGGGAGAAATACTTTATAGTGCTACAGAGTAATATGACAGTAAATGTTTTGGGAAATACAAGAAATAAGTCACTTAAATTAGTTACTTCAGTGAGAAAAGATCTAAAATAGAGTGACACGCTTTAAAAACTATTTATTAATAACATTTACTTTGAAAACAACAACGTCGCCGTACGAGATAAAAGCAGCACATTTAATTCAAAGATGGCCGATAGAAAATAATGTCGGTTAAAATCGGTTCAGGTTGGCTTTTGTCTTTATTGCAGCGCTTACACGTGAATTCATATAAAAAAGGCACAATTAAATTTAATCTTTTTATTCGGTGGAAGTATCAGTTACAAATTATAATAACAATAGTTGCTTTCTAAGTGGACCAGATGCTCTATCGGCGAAATAAAGTAATAACAGTTGTACTTGAACCGAATTTTATCATCACGTTTGACAGTGCCTTGATGACTGCCCAGTACGTTTTGTTGTGTGCAGTTTAACTGCCTAATTTAAGTGAATAGCAAAAATATTTTGATAACAACTAAATTTTATTTTCTCAAATTTTCTTCGGAGCAAATGTTAATTTTGGATAGTTTATGTGCATTTGTAAAATTATTTAATTTAAGCACGTTCTAAAATGTCTTCAAAAATAAAACTAGTTTCTATACAAACTTTCCTCTAAGACTTTAAACGTCGTAAACGTCTTAAAGAAAAACTTATGGTTTTGAGGAAAAAGAAAACTTATCGTTCAGTGTTGGGTGATACTTTTTCTGGAGCAATCTAACAGTGTGGGCTTTTTTGTGTTTTTCTGTGTAAAATTCAAATTAAAGTCTTTTTTTACCTGAGTAATTCATTTCCAGGCACCCTTTTCATAATATAATCCTCATAATAAAACAGGATCAATTAACGTTTTCCAAGGATCAGTGTCTATTTTTTATAATAACTAGCTTTCCTATAGTAAATTCAATATTTTCATTGCAGGTATATACTATAATTGAATCTTAGAGAATTCATCATAAAGAATTTAACAATAAAATAGAAAGCGAAATAGCGGAATTTATATTTAAATCCTAGATGTATTATTTTAATTCATCATAGAATTCATTATAGAGAATTCCTTATGGAGAATTTAACAATGTAAAAGAAAAAATAGTAAAATTTATACTTAAATTACAGATCAATTATTTTGGTACCACTCTTTTGACACCAGTTTATTTGATACAACGTATTCTCAATGAATCAGAAACCACTACAATATATAAAGGATTCGGCTCGAAGGCGCGAAAACGCTTAATGAGTATCGAAAGCGCCAATATCGAAAATGAATCACAAAAAGCAATAAGGACTACATTTCATACATATATTCGTCATCCTAATCTAAATAACCTTTCTTACCTAAACAGATTTCCATATGTTAAGCATTCATTGTACTTAACATTGCTGAAATTGGTTAATTAAGGAAACCATTAACGTCTTCTCAAACTTAAAATTTTGTTTTGGCCCACCCCATAAGTTTCCATATTTATCCTTTATGTAAAATCTCAGCAACACTTTTCTAATGTTAAAAAACAACAATCATTTATTAATTTGCAAATATTTTAGAATGTAATTTCTGTTTTATTCTGAAACCTACAACTTTAAATACTTTACGTCGAGACTTCAAGAAGTCAGGATATTCGGAAGCCCAGATATATAACTAAATTCTCACGCTTACTCAAGCTTCGCTTTTTGAAAGTACTCGATTTTTTTAAAGACAAGTAAGTCGAGTTAACCCAAAACTTCCCACAATTACCAACTCAAGGACAGCAATTACTCAGAAAAGGTAGTTGGCTGCCCCAGAGAATTCTCACGAGAAAAAAGTTGTTTGTTAAAACATGTATGGATGTTTTCGGATTTTTTATTTTACGAGAGCAATTATTTTTCATTACTTTCACTGTTCCGGTATTCAGACTGGTAATTTCCAAAGAGTAAAAAAAGAGTACCGCATTTGGAAACATTAAAATTACATATTAGAATAAAATGCATATTTTCATTTGTCTGAAATTTTACGAGTTACATATTTCAAGTGAATTTTATGTAATATTGCAAGCTTATAATGGATTGTTTGATTAAAAAACTGTTGGATGAGAGCTTAAATTTAAATATTTAGAAGATACTAATATAATATTTAATTTTTTACTAGTTACAGCCTAGGTGATTATCTGTCTGAAGCAAAAATGCCAGACTTTCCAAAGAAAATGTGAAGTATTAATCAAGTTACTCAAGAGGAGAACCATCTCAATTAGCCCAGTTAGCCCCAAGAACCGAAGGATAGAGTGAAAGATAAAAAATTACCTTCTGCAAGATCAAAGGAATATAATGAAGCTTGAACCATTTCTATTCCTGAGACCTTCAACAAATCGGATTGCCTTAGTCGTGAGTGTTACGAAAAATGCGTTCATCTTCTAAAGTAATAAATAGACTTCAGCAGCAGTTGGGGGAAACATAAATTACTAAATACGCAAATAAAAACAAAGTAAGGGGATATTTAAGATATTTTTGTAAAAATACATTCTGAACTTTTAAATATATTTTAAGAAAATATTTAGAAGATTGAAATATAAAATCAAAAAGTCAAGACCTGTCTGAAAGCCATTTGCAAAATATCTAAAAATCACTTAGTCCCTTTGTAGGGTACTCCTATGTCTAGAAGCTGAACTCCGTATCCTTAAGACCCTACTAGACTGACAAGCGAATTATCGCCGCAGCCTCAATCCAAATGGCAAAGTCTTAGAAAGTTTAAAATAAGCTTTTTATTGAATGCGAGGAAATGGTTCAAATGAACAGAAGGCACAACTTGCACTACAGAATATAATTCCGTTACTTGAAGATAATTTGATATCTATAAATTTATAAATGAAAATAATATAATGAAGTTAATCAACATGAAGTTAAATTAAAATTTAGGAAACGTAGTCAGATCCTTCACACGAAATAGACTACTTAAGATGGCTGAAGTAATTAATTGTTCGCATTTAAACGTCGGCTAGCAAGATGGCTAAAACCAGAATAAAACTTTAACAACGCTGGCGATAGGACATAGCTGCAAGGCAAGACTGCCAGAAGCTCCAGCTCTAAAACATTCGTCGGCTTAAATGCATAACAAATAATTTGCATTCTGGTAAAGATTGCGGAAAGAAAAGGTAAAGGTTTGAATCATTGGAGCAAGTTAATTAACATAAAATTTTACACATTTAAATTTTGCATTTTATCATAATGATTAGAACTAGAATCGAAAAAGGAAGCATAATGCTCGCATCGATACTTCTTGAAACATAATATATATGCACATGAAATTGTCTCAGGTTTCAGCAATCAGAATTAACATTAAAGATGTCAGTTTCTAATTTCATATACGGCATATACTAGCGAGTAACTTGTCATAGTTTCGGGATTTCAGACATCATATCATACATTCTTTGCGATTTCACACGAAACTCTAAAGAGTTTTCGGTGTGGCAAACTCATAATTATGCTATCTCTAGTAGAGGAACCACTTCGATAGATACACATTCTTTTTCAAATTTGTAGATTTCTAGATTCTTATGTTTTGTAATGGCACTTGTAGTGTTTTAATTCTGTCTGTCTAAATCTCAAGATTTGCACAAATAAATGAAAAAAATCTGAAAATTGATCTCCGTGGAGGCTCAGAGTATAATGATCGATTATGAATAAATCAGAGAATTTCAAAATCAGTACAGAAATACTGTAGTAGAAGCATGATTGTCCCAAACTAATAAAAATGGCTGAACCCTAACTAAATGCAGGTAAATCCTAGTCTTAAATTATCATTTGTTTAGCCTAGAATATTATATATTGCTTTAATAGGCATTATTTAAGCCTTTGCGTTTTTAGCCCATTGCAAATAACTCAGAAAATCCTGGGATTAGAAATGTTAGTGAAATTTCCATACAGAACAATATCAGCTTTTCACACCCAAACAACTTAAATGATACGCTAAACAAAAGCAAGCAATATGAAATAAAGAAAAAAAATAAGCAAAAGTGTATCTTATGCAATTTTTTTTGCTTTAATTCCAAACTTCAAAATTCAAATTTCATGGCTCAAAGGAATAGTGATCATTTCGGTGGTGATCAAGAACGTGAATTAGCCAAAGAAGAAACTTTTAATCAAGATGGTATTGAAATCATACTTCCATGGCATTGTTGAAATTTCAGATACAACTAAAAGAACTTGCTTGAAAGCATTGGCAAGATTTGTGGAATAATGCTCCACAGGGAAGACGCGCATATAATTTGGTTCCCAATGTTAGCTTATAAGGTATTTCCTGCCTCCTTCCAGCATACCTTCGTGGTGTAACGGTAACACACTCGGAGCGTATTCGATAGGTCTAGTCCCTACAATGTCATTGCTCATTTTTTTCCTCTTCTGCTTCAAAATAACCCAATAACT
This sequence comes from Stegodyphus mimosarum, assembly GCA_000611955.2. NCBI lineage: Eukaryota > Metazoa > Arthropoda > Arachnida > Araneae > Eresidae > Stegodyphus > Stegodyphus mimosarum. The sequence continues at coordinate 389,901 of KK112177.1, forward strand.
CTACAAGCTTTGCATCTTTGTACTCGAATCATTCATTAAATTACTATATAACAGGGGTGGACCCTTCCCCACATATGTCTATGCAAGAAATATGGCTAACTCCGACATCTGTATGTGTGAGGAACAAGGAATTCCTGATCATTGCACTTTCTCATTCCCTTTAACTGAGGATAATCACATAAAATCTCCACAAAGTGATCTCCTGACATTCCAAATGTTTCTAAGTAAAGATAAACATCAACTTCTGAAGTTTCAAAAAATTATGCAACGACTCTTCTCCTACGGCCTAGATCTTTGTCAGGTATAAGTTTTCATACTGCATAAATTTAATGAACTTTTACATCCTGTGAGTATGTTCAAAATGACTCCATTTCTGGACTTTATAAACTTAAATAACCTTTATAACTGTAATAACCCAGTGGACAGATCTTTAGTATTATTATTACAGTTCATTATAACATTGTGTTCCCAGTACTTATTATAGTAATCTCATTATGTTTATATGTATACTTATTATGTTTATCTGTTATTTTTGTTACACCAAAATATATGTTCAATTTAATTTATGAATTTCAAATTGTATTAAAACTATATTGCAATCTCTTTACATCCTAATTCATTATTTTTAATATAAACATTGGATGCGGTTTGTACCAGTACGATGGGATTGCAAACGATATCCCATAATAGATAAACTCTAGATCCTTTGCAAAGCTTCGGTTGCTCATCTCCTCAATCTTTATTAGTAAACTCTTATAAAGCTTACAAATGTTTTTAGGGATAGTTACTATAGGAAGGCATTATCAGTTGACCCATAACTCATTGCTGGTATCCCCCGTACTTTTAGCTGTACCTACTCGTATGCGAATGATTTTTCAATCCAAAATTATAAACTAGCGTGAAAAAATATTATTGATTCAAAGCACTCAAAAAAGGGCAATATCAGTCAAAATGTTTGCTGAAGCTCTATAGATAATCGAGATTAAATCAGTAAATATAAATCTTTAATAGTAATATATTTGTTTGACGAGAATTCGCACGCTTTCAAAATGGAACAAATCTATATTAATAAGTGTTGTTTTATATAAAGTTTACAAAACATTCAGTTCTAAATCTGTAATCCACATTTTTAAAGTTACCAGTTTTTTATGCTAATGATTATTTATCAGTTAATTATATATGTTTACATGTAATCAGACTTTTGTCATATTTTTAATTTGCCTCAGTTTTGTAAGTGTAACTGGTGCAGAGTGTGTTTCTGATTATTTTTGTGTTGTGTTTTTGATTGTTCTTACACATGTGACTCTGAATGGTATCCCTGCTAGCAAAAGGGACTGCCATATGATGAAGCTTGGATTCGAATCCCCGATAAAGCATGAGTATTTATGACTGTGTGAATATGTCTTTGCAGCATGTAGGCACTTGAAATCGGTTGAGCAGGTAAAAAAAAACCTTTCCCGGTTTCCTATGGACTTAAAGTGCGATGAAAGTTTGCAGGTGGTCCCCACGTGCCTTTGGCTAAATTAAATTACTTAACATAATCCATTCCTTCCAATCCAAGTCATGTGTGGTATTGTCTCAATTCGTAATCAAAGTATTGATTACCATATAAAATAAATACTTAGTGAACATGACTGCAGAATGAGACACTTTCCTACAATAAAATGATTTTTTAAATTCCGTGTATTTTTGCCACATACGTCCTCCATTTCAGTTTAGACTAGAATATTATATATTGCTTCATTAGGTATTGAAAATAAAAACACAACTTATTGTTTTATACTTTTATTCTCAAAGCAGATGATCTGGAACAATTTTCTTAACAGTTTTAAATAGTTGAG
>KK112177.1:405354-426244 GCA_000611955.2 Stegodyphus mimosarum
GTCCGAAGATGAGAGTTCTCCATACGAAGTAGAATTGAAGAGGTGATATTAAGAAGAAGCCTTTTGCTTCGATGTTTTCAAAGCAACGCTTGAGATTGGTCACGTGGAATGTGGCGCTGAGACCGAAACGCCTTTGCCAACTACTTCCGTAGAGTGATTTTCTCCCGTATAGGTACACTCCGCAAAAAAAAAGAGGGGGGGCAGTTCTATATCTCTTGTTCTACTGGGCCAATTGGCGAAATTCAAATTGCGTTTTCCACATCTCGAAAGCACGACTTAGTATAGATATTAGATTTATATATAGCATTATTCTAACATAGGTATTTTGACACAAAATGAGTCTTTTCCTGAAATAATGTACCAATTTGTTTCCATATTTCGATTCTACCACTCAAATTATGCCTAAATATTAAATTTTGTAAAATTTGGCTCGAAATTTACGGAGAAATTTAAAAATTTAATTTGGTGAATTTTGCGTTCGAAGAGGGAAGTACACCTGATTGGTTCGTGATCTTATTTTAAGAAATGGGCGGCAAAAGGGCGGTATTTCTTATCTTCTGCTACGATTTCGTGTGGTAGGGTGTCTGTAAAATTGACAGGATTATTGCAGGTGGATTAAGTAAAGAATTTTCTTTCATTCTGCAAATAAAATCCGGAATGGTTTCCATGTTGAAGTCAGAGTGGAGAATCTTATTTTCTTACGTAGTACGGTGCATCGTTGATGATGTGTAACACCTTGTTTTGAACTACTTCCAGTTTCTTAACTTCACTATCACTAGCTGTTGCCTAAGTTGGGGACGCATACGTGACTGTCGGTAGGATGACCGAAAGATAAAGTCTGTTTTTAAGGTTGGGTGACAGATGTTCGCTTTTCAACAGAGGAAATAGCCGAAATGCTAATCTGAAAGCTTTGCCACTGACTCTGCAAGGGAAAAACAAAATAGGAGATAACTTATATCATTCTTCACAAAAACTAAACTGGCTTATTGGAGATTTATCGAGATTGCAGAAAATTAAGGCGAAGACAGTATGACTGGTTTTGACGTGTTCCACATTATTGGCCCTAAATTACGCCTTTTGGTGTCAGATTTTGTTTGTCCAATACCATCTACTAGAAAGTACGCAAGTAACGACAGAAGTGGACTACGGTTGCATGCACCCTTCACTACATCTCGCGTTATAATAGAAATTCTGAAAATTCTTGGGTTGGTTAATGAGGTCAAGGTGACTGTATTTGTTGTAGACCAAGCCATTTAATTGTGCCTTTAAGAAACTAAAACGTGAAAAAATTATTAATAAAATTTTATTTGTATAAAGATATATTTCTGTGCTTTTGCAGACCTGCAGTGATTTTTCGGATATTTACGAACATACATCGACAATAGTGAATGTTTGAACACGCGTGCCACATATGTTTAACATTCACATGGCTAAATATGTAAGTATTGGTCACATCGATTTTTTATAAAATTTCTTGTTTTTTATAAAATACTTCTTTATATAATTGTTCATGAAAAGAATACTACTTATAGGCTTCCAAGATAACCTATAAGATATTTCTCCCACCTTCTTCACATGCCTTCGTGGTGTAGTGGTCAGCATCCTCGACGCGTAACCGAGAGGTCCGTGGTTCGACTCCCGGCGAAGACGTTGCACATTTTTCAATATTTCTGCTTCCAAATAACCTAATATCGCTACAAACCAAACAACCATTCTCCGCCAAATCAAGAAAAAAAAACTACAACGGAGTTGCCTGCTTTTCGTTGGGTTGCGGGTAATCAGACATATCTTGAGGATAAGGTTGATAGAAGAGGTAAAGCAGTAAAATCCCTGAAAACTAGTGAAATCATTGATAGAAGGGGTAAGTCAACCGAGTTATAAATCATTGATAGAAGTTTGATAGAAAAGGTAAAGCAGTAAAATCCCTGAAAACTAGGGGATCCAACCGAGTTATAAATCATTGTTAACTAGCATACGAGAGTTTTCCATATTTTCTCTGTGCGTATCACCTGAATTCGAGCCATTTCGCCTTATGAAGTCCTCTAGGAAGCCTTCCCATCAGTTAAGCATACAGGCTCCGGGTACTTTACCATAATCCAACCTAAGACCTAAAAAGCGGTTTTTAGGAAAAAAAAGTATATTTAAAATAACTAGAACTACTTGCGTTTAAGAAAAAGATCACTATTTTCCTTATATGTACGTCTTTTATAGAATTGTTATTATTAAAATTATTTTTCGATTGAAGATTTTTGAGATCACAATTACTGGAGCAGAAAGGTATGAAAAAAGAGTTTGGTTCGATTGCAAAAAATGAAATATATGCAAAGTCCGTCTCAAAGTACTTTATGCATTTCAAAAGCTTACAAACATGATTGACAGAAAATAGGCTAATATTCAAATTTAACTAGTATAAATCGGGTAAAGTTAAGTCTGAGCTGTATCTGAAAAAGCTCGTATTTAGATTCTAAAACCATATTCTTAAAGGCACGCAAAGTTAAAAATGTAACGGATCCTATATCTTCTTTCTAGTCATTTCTACGGAATTTTTTACTTTTTATGATTTTTATTAAGTAATTGGTAAAAGATTATTGCATTCGAAACACTTACGATTCAGTAAGAAAATGTGCAGTACCTCAGCTGGAAAAAACAATAAAACCTGAGCAAACTTCGTGCGTTCTTCCATGGAGTGAAATCAGCCATAATAATAGACTAAGAAGAACAAAAGGCGAATAATTCGATTCCATTCTGCAGGAAATATGAACATGTATCGAGCATTTCCGCTCCAGCAGCAAAACCGTGTTAAGTTTTATTAAAGGAAGTCCATGCGGCAAAGAGCATCATTTATGAACCCTGAAATCTGAACAAACAGAAAGAAAATTCTGTTAAATAGCTCTTCACAGCTGGTGTATGATTTGTTTTACAAGTGACCATCAAAAAAATAGATTAATACAAAGAATTTTGCAATTAAATTTTGATTTCAAAAAGTAGCGTATATGTCATATAAAACTTTTAAAGCCTTGCAGGACTAAAATTAGGATTTTAAAATTTAAATTTCATCGTTTTAAGGGTCGGTCATTTTATGGCTCAGTTTAAGTACGGCTATGCAAAAGATAGCTATTTAACTGACTTCATGATGGAATGTTAAGGAGTAATCTACCTCCACTTTCCAAAACCTTTATAATGGTATGCCTAATTTGTTCATAAAACTCCTACGACATTTTCAGTATAATATCAAAATTAAAGGATTGTGATGATTTGCAAATACTATCACCAATGCTTTCAAATGAGGAATTATCTGAGGACTTTATTAAGCAAACTGACTGCATTCACGTTAGCATGAAAACTCCTTGCAAGCCCCAAATTCAGTCCTCTAGATCCGAATGCAGAATTTTCGCTTAACACTGGATTTAATTCCAGGTGGACCGATAGACTGCATGGGTGTTTTCGTGGTTTTTTGCGTGAGTAATGTGGATAGGAGCTAGTTTTTTTAAGAAATTCCTCCACGAAAGCATCCCTCTCCTGAGGCAGATAGCCCTCGCATGATTTACCATAACCAAATAAACCAAAACCGAATGCAGAATAAGCTATCAATATTCAATCGTATTACTCATGATCAATAATTAAATGCTATTTAATAGTTTTCTGATTTGTTTTTGTTATTTTGTCACGAAACTCTTAGTTTTAAGAATAATTTGCGGAACTTCGTATGCCTCAATCCGAAACTGTCAGGCATTGCATTCAATAAATGCTTTAATGCAAGAATGTGCAATGAAGTTTATGATATTAAATAATTAAAATTAGAAGGTGTTGTGTTTTTCGTGTGTGTGCAAATAGACATATGTAATGTAAAAACTCTTCTTACTCAACAACGAAATTAAAGCATTTCAACTTAATGCTTCATTTAATCAAAAGTTTTATCTTCAGTGATTCGTAATGCAATATAAATTTGTTATTATACACTTACGTAATTCCTGAAGTAATATGACCTTTATGTTGCATAACAACAAGGTTACTTATTATGGGTTAAGAGTAATGACCTGAATTATACAATTTAAAACGTCCTCAAAATCTGAGTACTTCAGTAGAAGAACTAAACAAAACTTGCTTTCAAACTTCTTTTACAATTCCTCCATCAAATACTGCGAACTTTCACCTGTTGACATTCAAAATAACAAGACTTAGCCAAAAATGTCGATGACAGAAGACTAGAGAATTCGTCTTCAATGCCAAACCAGTTTGACGTAACAATACCTCGCCACTCTCCACACAGGTGACAAGTTAGCGTTGCGTACTTTTACAATCCAGGTATGAATCCTTCGTTTCATTTTTAAAAAATTCTAGGCAACTTTCAGTTTTTAAATCCTAATTCCCGAGACGCAGTGAGCTTTTTAACCACATGCGATGGAAGCCAGTTAATATGAATTTTAAAATCAATCAAAATTCTACTTTGTATTGACACTGGTTGCATTAACATGCTTTGTGCATTTCGAGAGACCATACCGCACAATATCAGTTCTCCCAAAATTAATTTGGTTTATTTTTTTAATGAAATCATTGCTAATTAATGTTGAATTCTGCTTGATTTCTCAATCTAAATATGAATTTTGCTTTATTTTAAAATGCTTTTCTATTTAATGAATTTCTTTTATTAGTCAATGGTTTAGTTGACGTTCCATTTCCAAAGTTAAAGGTTATGTTAGGTTACTCGAACGCAACAAAGTACACAAGTACTGTCTGCACAAGAAGATGGATGTCTTCGTGGAGAACTTTCAAAAAGCAACCCTGTAGCGAGCACTTTCGTTGGATTTGAACCCAGGTTAAACTAATAGTATTCAGTGTTTAAATCACTCTGCCACTGGTTGCGAAACTAAGCAATCCACAGAGCCTTTCATTTTTAATCAAGCGTTTTAAATCAAACTAAAGAAGAATTATGCCAGTTTTTAAAATTCATCTCAAATGTCACGATGCATCTAAATTCATGGTACAATCCCAATCAGTCAGTCAATCTATGTGAGATACCTAGGTACATTAATATACAATGTCAATCAATTAAAATCTCTGTTTCAGAAAAATTTTAAATCAAAAGCTACAAAAAATAATTTGAATAAGGTGGGGACAATCATTCTTAGTTATTTTATTCGCAGTTAAATTAACTTCATCACAAGATTTTATAGCTGCACTTTTGTGAGTTGGAAAGTGTGGTTTTAAATAAAAAAAGTTTTAATCCTAAATTTATTCGAAGTAACGCTTTCATGAAAAATTTATTACTTCGTTGTTTTAAATTTGCTATTTCATTAAAAAAATTCTGTTAACTGAAGTTGTAACAGTTTAGTCTTTCTTACGCAGTTTTCTTTTAAAAATAATAGAGAACATCTCTCGGTTAAGAAGTGCCATCTTTCTGAATGTTTTTAATCGCTTTCATATATCAACTGCTTAAGCAGTTCAAAGATAATAATTTTGCAAGTTTTAATTTTCCAAGGTTAAATATCTTACAATTAACCGCTCACACATATATTGAATTTAATATCCTCGAATACAAATAAAAGTCTTCCCAAAAAATTGTATATGCCGATATGGTATTGTACATTAAAAATCTTTTTTCTAATCAAAATATAATGGTTCCTCTTCCCCTTTATGCGCGATGCTGACCTCTGCTATTAAAGCCGCGCCAATGTCCAAGTAGTTACCGATCAATACTGGTAGCTTGACTCGGTTCGAATCCAGGCCAATGGGCTGGTTGCGTGGTTGGTATGCGTGTTTTTCTCGCATGCGTAAAATGAATACGAACCAGTTTTCCTTAAAAAGGTCCTCCATGAAGGCATCCCTCTAGGAAACTAGCTCTTATGTGTTTTGTCATATTGTAGTCTAGCCCACCAGTTTTCAACTTTTTGATTACATCTAAACAAAAATTGAAAACCTTTAGTGCCACCACCACTCTTGAACATAGCTCACATCTCATAGCTTTACAAGTGTTACAGAAAAACCTCAATCAGTACGTTGCGGTTTTAATTTTTGAATTTAATAGTTAAAAATACTTTGCTCCTTTGCGTACCACATTTTTCTCTTGCGTACCACAGGTTTAGAACTCCTGGTCTAGCCTAAGCTAGCGTCTCTTATATTCGAAAGATCTCTAATTTTCTGATGTACTCTGAATTTTTGTGTAAATTTGATTTCCGCCTGCAAATAATACATCTTCCTATACTTACAAAAACCAGATACATTATTTGATGCGCCTCATAATCATTATTTATGGATCTTGTGTTTATTAACAATGGGCTATAATTCTCAACATTAGTTTTGTTGACATCTACGAGTGTAGGAAAACCGTTTCTGTTGTCATTACATGCATGACATCCGTCAGTCTTCATACATTAAAATATCATCCATTAGTTATTCGTGTTACCAATTGAGATGTTTTCGTGGCATTTATACCCAGAGTCCGCAACGACGCGTGGCATTGTTTCGAGTATCTGAGAATACGTAACCGGCATTACAGACAGGAAACAAGAGAGGACTTTATGCGCGCCAAAAACGACCTCGCTATAGAACTATCTTTCAAAAACTTACCTGGCTTTCAAAGGCTTACCTGGGAAAAGTCGTCAGAGCGCCCCCTGTCTAAAGTTCAGCAGAGGCGTCACTTGGGAGAAGATCGACTCTAAGCATGCACCGGTTGCTGCTGCTCCTCCTTATCCTGGGATTCGGGTGTCTTATTGAATCCGGTAAGCAGCGTTGTTTTCCTTTTCGTTACATATCCATAGTCAATGAAACAACCCTCCCCAGATTAAACAAGTTTCAATGAAGTGCATAAAATCTGGAAATCTTTTATTCTACTTTTTTAATTAATAATATTTTGTGCAAACAGAAAATTTAGGTAAAGAATTTTTAGTAAATAATAAGTTTAAAAAAGTGTTTTGTATTTTCGGATTAATTGATCAATTTTATTTCATATTTTACAATTTCAGTTCTCAACGCAAACGTTCATTCTTTTATTAACATAGAAAGAGTTTTAATCCCTTATTACATTCCTGTTTTTATTTTTTGAAATAATAGTAAAATGTAAGGGATGTAAAACTGAATTATAACACATAAAATTTAATAATAACAATAATCTAAGATTTATGTTAATTATTTCTGAACATTAAATACCTATATCCAAGTTCTATCATGTTATGGCATATTCGAAATAACTTTTACAATGTTTAATTATTTTATATTATTTATAATTAATTACGATTAATTGACTTTAATGCTTCAAACTTAATTTAAAAATTTCTCTCTGGCAAATTCTACATCTAAGAACAAATACCTTCCCAGTTTTATAGAAAGCCAACTTCAATATATTTTCGGCTTTTAAGGATAAAATTAAGTTTATCTATTGTAATGAAATAAATTGTTTTAATAATTAAATAATGTTACCAATTCGATAGCATTAACGTTGGAAGAGCGCTTAAAATCTAGCAGTTAAGTCATTTCTTCAAATATTCAGTAAATGCATGTCTTCTAAGTAGGAATTATTAGACAAAATTTATTATTGCTACAAAGATGTAATTTAGTTCTCTGATGTAGTTGCCAATTTTAGAAATATTTTTAAGCATTTATTTTGTTTTATCAGTGATTTGTTTAAAAATTGTAACTGTACTTCTGCAGGTTACACGAAATCAATTAATTTTAAAGTTAAATTTATTAAGATTTATTTTCCTGTTTGGCCTTTTCTAATATCAATTCAGTTACGTCAGTCTGTAATTATGTTCTGAAATTCTGTATTTTTTCATATTTAATGGCATTTTTGTGTTCCCTTCATAATGCTTTAGATAAGTATATCATGTCATTTGGGGTGTCTAATTTTTCTGTTTTAATACTTCGGTTTCCTTACAGCATTAGTCATCGTTTTCGAAATTTCATTTCGTACTGAACATGTAGTTTATATGTGCTCTTGATTACTTGCTAGTATTTTAAAATAGAATATTACTGAATTTATTTACATTGTAAAATAGTTAAGTAGATGCCAAGACTGCGGCTTATGCGGTTTTCAAAGGTCAGATTATCGGTCGCGATTTGATGAAATGGGACCCATTCTCTCCTTGATACAGTTAGCATCAGAGGTTACGCCGGGAAGCAAAGCCAGCTTGATCCCAGTGCTCATTTCAATGCCTTGCGTTTACAGAGGTCTTGGAATAGTGGGGCCGTCTTAGACATTATTCCTTTTGCTGCACTGTTTCTATATTGTGTAAGAAGTGTTCAGTTGCATTGACATTATCAGCTCTAATATTATCAACAGTTTTTCGCGTGGAAATAGTTATAAAGCAATTTCGACTATTACGCTATAAACACGTGGTGTTCTTTATGTCGTAATAATGGGATGCTTATTGCGACTCTTCGAACGTCATTCTGAAGTATCGGTTTATGGAGTCTATTTCTCTCTTCTCGGAACTTAATTTCTAAATTTAAAAGTTGACCTCGTAATTAAAAAGCAATGGTGAAAAACTGCAGAAATTAATGATAACGAATTAAATAAGCTTTAAAATTTGAAAATAACATTTTTTAAAGTAAACAAAAAAATTAATAAAGAAAATTTGAAACGGAAACTGTGAAAAATACAAATTTTTTTCCCAAACCATTTCATTCAATTTTGTACACCAGTCTCTTCTACTTCATGCCTAATGTTTTAAGATAAGGCTTACATAATTAAGTAATAAAATGAATAATTATATTTAGCAAAACTATTGACCAGAATTTAGACTTCTTTTAGTTACATCTTGAAAGTCAAATTTCACGCAATAATTTTTAGTTACATTTTTGCATTTTTTTCTTTCCCGGAAAGAAATACTTTTTATAGCAAAATACTTTCCAGTATTACAGAATGAATGTTTGCCATTACCAAAATAGCGCTTAGTTTTATCTGAAGTTAAATGTTTCAAACATAAAACTTACGAATTTCATCCGAAAAAGAAGTCTTATGCCCATAGTCGAGAATTATAATTACTCTTGGAGCCGCATATGTACTGGAGCTAGATTTCGGCTGAAATTAAGCAGTGGTTTTTCACACACAATGATAATTAGTCGAACATTGTGGTTTATGTGATTGCGCCCAATTTTCATAGACCGTACTGTGACCGTATCGTAGATAAATAATTAAGCTATGTTGGATTCTTTTAATTTTCAACTTAATGATTGATAAATGTATTAAAGAATTCGGAATTATCAACTACCATTCTTCCTTGAATCCACCGTTAAAGACCAGTTATCAAGTTTAGAAAGAAAGTGAGCCTGAAGATTAAATGTGCGCCAAAGTAAAGTTTACGTCTCCTGTTTGAACCTATTTGAAAATGCTTAACACAATGCGATGCAATAGATAGAGTATGATGCACGCTGCGCTAAGATTGAACAGACTTCAATACGACTATAACATAACAACGTGACAGCAAATCTCATAACTATTCTGTGAACTTACCGGTTCGAAAGTGGAAAACGATTGCTCACGGCTATACAAAATGGCCGGAACCCAAGTTCCTCTTCGACCGTTTTACGGCTCTTTCCGGGTGCCACTTTCCATTTCAAGGTCACACGTAGCTGCTTGATATTTTTTTCGTAGGTTATTTCATTCGTTGGGAAATTTTTTTCCTGGTGTTATTGCTTCTCTTGGAACTGGAAACATGTCATTTTCGATTCAGACAAAAGGAAAGAGCCGCCGCCGCAGTGTCATTGTATTTTCGACAAAGCAAAAAAGAAAAAGAAAAATACACTAGAGGACCCGTAAAATACTTCAGTGACTGATAAATTCCACTTCGTAAAATAAGTTTCATAAAATTATTTCAATTCATTTTTTTTTGGCACGCATGTAACCTCAACATTATTCTTAATAGGGTGTTAAGCCCCGGGGAACGTATTTCTCCTTTCTCCCCCCTGCTTCGCTCTAGTGCAAAGACCTTTGGAGACCTGACTGGTTTGTGCGTGCCCCGCTGACTGCACCAATGGCATTTTTAATGGACTTCTTTACCGGACTCTTCCAAATGCGTTCGACTGTGAAATTGTAACGACCACGATGCAAACCGCAAATTTACTAGCTGTACGTGAAAAATCGCTTAGAAATAGCTGTATGTTTATTATTCGGATTTGAAATGGCACAGTTATATTGCTTTCATACCTGTAATTAAAGAAGGAGAACGTGATCGGTTAGAAATAAAAAGAAAGAGTTATGGGGAGCTGCGTTGCATTTCTTAATGGGAAGAAGAGATTATTCGCGGTTCGGATCGCTTTATTTAAATCTGCGTATCCTAATTACATCATTATTAGGAAAATGTTGAAATATTGCTAACAAATGAGCAGTATAAATATCTTAATTGTAAGTAATATAATCATGCTACAGACATAAAACGCATTTTTACTACCGCATGCTTTATTAAGTGGTTGTATATCCTACAACCGGCATTTATATAGCTATATTGTTTTTATAAAGTACCTAGACATGAAGAATGATTGGTGTGTTAAGAGACTATTCTTATCACGAGTTTCATGACACAGATCTATGTTCAGATAGAGAATTATTCAGCAATGGCATTCATGTGTTTTAAGGTACATAACAGGATAAGATTCTTCTCCTGTAAAACCAGAATATGCCTTTTATGTCAAAAGAAAAAAATTAATTTGCTTTGCGTTCGCATATTATTCCCCATTGCCTACTTTCACTTATTATATCCATAAAAATTTACATAAAATATACATGAACATATACATTCTTCAGCTTTCGTGCCGTTGCGCGATTTTGAAATGCGAATGTAATTATATGGATTACTTCCAAGACAAAACTGTTTTGTATAGTTAATGCTTTTTTTTATTAGGTTTTTTTTTTTCAATGACAGGCACTATCTTATAACGGCATTGGCCACTACCAAGGCCAGAAGTGGAGACTATTTTATCGTGGAAGCACCTAATAGGCGGCCACCGCTATCTCCTATAAAGAGACAGACAATTTTACATCCAAGCCTTCTCCGGTACTCGAACCCCGGACCCTTCGGTATCACAGTCAGGCTCCACTAACCACTATACCATCTGAGTGACTTGCCGATTAGATGTTAAATGTTTGAAACTTGTCTTTATTTTTTGCTCCGTAGGTCCAAAAAAAAATCAGGTCGCGATGAACTATTTTACGTATAGATATTCTGTAGTCGGAAATATCAACAAGAAGCAAAAAATGAGTAAAGAAAAATGTAACTTTCCAGAAATCATATAAAGACCGCGCTTCTTTAATTGGATAGATTTTATTAGTGTTAAACCTTTTACACACAGTTGCAGTTATTATGTTATAGAGGAATTTCCTTGCTTTTATTCTAATTTACTATTAATTTAGATGCTTTAAGTTCATATATGTATATATATAAGTTTTGTTTGAAACATTAAACAAGGGATGATTAATATATTTTATTTTTATCACTCTTTAATTTAATTGTTTATAACACTTCTTACGTTTTTTTCGCTACGCATCTTAGGCTTAAAGTATTTTTTCACTTTTAATAAACTATCACAATTAATTGTCCCTATACATTTTTCCTCGAATAGGAAAATCTTTAAAAATATCATTTCTTTTTAACTAAATCTTGTGTGTGTGTGTGTGTGTGTATTAGTCTTTCAAGAGAAAAAAAATTCTATTATTACTCTAAACAAAAGAATAATATTGCTGTATACAGTCAATTTTGCCCAAAATTGTTACGTTATGAACCCACAAGGAGCCATCTAGAAAAATATTAGATCAATTTTTCCTTTATTTGCACGAATTCGTTTGGATTTTGGAATAGGTTTTAAAAACGTGACTCGTAAAATATATCACCGAGAACTCGTGAAGGTGCTACACCTTGGGAAAAAAAATAGCATTTTTTTAGTCACATTTCTTTGGAAGTATTTGAGAGAATAAAATTTAGTTAACATTATATTTTTTCCGCATTCTGAGCAAGAAATACACTGAAAAAACTTAACTTTTATTAGAATACTGTTAAGCTATTTTATACTCCTATTACGGGAACTGGTTAATGACAGTAAACTGAACCATAGATGATCAAATCAGTTCAGGTAGATAAACTCATAATAGAAGCTATCCCATCTTTTTATCGTCTTCTTTTGCAGAGAGAGGTGATGAAGTTAGAACCTTGAAAATAATTTGTGCATGCTATGCAACATTTTTCATTTTAAATACCTGATAGGGTATTAGAACTCAGTGGTTCATGAAACACTATTAATTGCATCCCGACCTCGATTTCTGTTGTCCGAAAGGTTTAGTTGGATGAACGTTTGCGTGTCTCCCCTTTTATGAAACCAAATAATATCTAATTACCTTTAGAAAGTTCACTACAAAGGTATGCGTCTTCATGCAGATAGCTCTGGATGTAGACGGACGCTCTGGATGCTCTGGACATGCAGATAGCTTAATTAACATTCTTGCCTCAGGGCAGTAGGAAAAAACTGAAGAAGGAATTATGACAGTTTTTTGTTGCAAGAGAATGAAACTGTAAATAAACCAAAAATATAAGGACAGACTCACAACATGACTGTCCTAGCAAATAAATGTGCAGCCTGCGTCCCAAACAGGAAAACACAAGGAAATTTTTAAACATTTCATTATCTCAAATCCCTGGAAAAATAATCTGGTGTGATGTTCTTTCTACCGGTCATACCAATATTCTACCGTTCATACCACAACCATTTCGAATGAATGTGTTCCACAAAATACATGGCTTGAACCATCCTAGAATCAATACATAGGTGAAACAAGTAGCATTAAAGTTTATTTAGAAGAATACTAAAAAAAGTTGTTAGAAAATGAGCTAAAGTTTGTATTAGTTGCCAGGAAAATAAAATTATTTGCCACACACATTCCAAATTCAACTCATTTGAAGAACCTGATGAAAGATTTAGCATTGTCCATATCCATATAATTGAACCCTACCCGCCATCAAATGGGAATAAATATTGCTTAACATGCATAGATCGTTTTACTTGTTGGATGGAAGTTATATCTATAGAAAAACATTGCCACGGAAACAATCACAAAAGCATTTTATGCAAACTAAGTTTGTCGCTTTGATGTTCCATACAACGTGATTACAGATAGAGAGAATCGATATTCATGTAACTTATTGTAATGTAAGTATTCAGGTGATATTAACAATGTTTTTCTCTTGTATCGCAACTATGCTGCTTGGAAGGGGAGAAGTATAACCTCTATACAAACGATACATAATCTTTGTTTCTACAACTTTTTATATAGACTTCGGAGGGAAACGGTGAAAAATACATGATTAGAATAATAATGTTTTCAAAGATCGATGTCATAAAAGATAATAAATATTTTTTAATATAGTAGTGAAAAGTTATTTTAAACCTAAAAATAACGTTTATGTGATGTAGCAACCGCTACAGGCCCATGGAGAGAAAATAATAATAGCTCTTAATTTTTAGGTTTCGTGGACATCTGAATTTTAAGGACACTTTTCAGAGCTATTCCTATAAATATAAGAGTACAGAAAATTGATGTATAAAGTATAGTTAAACAATGACTATTTGTTTGTCTAATTAACAAACAAGCTCTAACTCAGAGAGTAATTTCTGTAGGAGATAAGAAAAATTTGCAGGATCACATGTAAGTTCATTTCTTTATATTTTATTAAAATTAGACAGCAACAAGAAAAATATCACTTGTAATAACTGATACCTTTCTTTCAAAGTATTACTGAAATTTATAAATCAAAATAATTAAATAAATGAATTGATATTCACGTCTCTTAACAATATTGTAATTAGGCAATGAAACAGGTTAGCTGAGAAAATAACATAGCTTTCCCTAAATATTAATGAATTTAAAAAAGAACTGTTGAATAGAAACTAAAGGATATTAATTTCTTTTATTTGTGTCCCTTAGGCTTGAAGAGAATTTTCAGTAACCCACTGCATGGGAATTTTTATCAAATGAAAAATACCAGCCGACATAGTATTATATACGTATGCACAGTGACTCAACTGGTTGATCTTAAAGTCGTGAAAACTATAACAGAAGACGCTCGGATGCTTAAATAGTAAATGTAAGGATAATAGCTCTCAAGTTTAAAGGTTCATGGATATAAAGTAATACTAACCCTTAACTTTCAAGGTTCATGGACAGAAAATAATAATAGCTCTCAATTTTTAAGGTTCATTGACAGAAAATAATAATAGCTCTCAATCTAGAAGAGATGTAAGCTTGCCCAGACGATAGTTTTTGCATTTCTTCATTTTAGGAACTACTGTGGAAAAGGCAGCCAGATTTTTTCCTTTCAAAGAAGAATCTTAGGGCGGCATACTAAAAGGGTGAGAAAAAGTTGAGAGCTGCCTGCTAATGGTCGCTCAAACAATCAAAGCTTCACATCATCCGATACTACAAATTTGCATCCGTGGAAGCAAATATCAATATGCTATTAAAGAACGCAAATTTTTTAATGATTTCATTCTTACCTTTCCCCATGATTATTGGCAGTTTCCCACTGGACTATTTCTTCCATGACAAATCAGTATCCGAAAAAAAAATTAAAGCGTAAAAGCTTATATCAGCGTTGTCTAACATGCGGCTTGAAGGCTATAATCCAGCCCCGTCGAAAATTTTAACCCGGCTTTCCAATTATCCTATAAAATTAAAAAATCATAAGGCTGAGAGTATTGTGGAAAAGTAAAATTTTCAGAAATAAAGAAATATTGTAGGAATGGTTGCAGTTCTTTTACACTCGGAGATAATAAAAAAAAGTATAGCAGATTCGTCAAACAAACATAAAAATTCGGTCAGATTTCGTAAAGTTTTGACTTGTTGACTATAAAGAAAAGGTCACTAAGTGCATAGTTTGATCATTAGAGCATAGGCCTCATCTCAATATTTTTTATGTACCTGTCCACATTACGTAGTAAAATGTCTTAATATTCCGCTCTTTTAATACGTTTCTGTGAACCAGAGTATTCCAATTTGAGTGGCTTTTCTTTGTTATAATGACAACCGTAAGAATTTTAAATAGTTAACTTAGATGTACGCAGGTATGATATTTTTGATTTTATAAAAATAAACTAACCTCATTAAATCTCACAGATTAATTTATAGCTTAAAACAGTGATTAAAATAATTACTTGCAATTAGTAGTCAATCAGAGTATGCGATTAGTAGTCGATCAGGATCAAGTGAAGAAATGTTTTCAAATTTGTGGCCTGAAAAGTCCATAAATTTGTCCCGCGTTCTTCAGAATGAAATAGAGAAATCTTATTAGCCCTTTCCGACACTTATCGTTTTATCTACAGAGATTGTGGCTGCCTTCAGTCAATTAACTACTGTATTTTTTATAGCAGATAATACAAATAATTAATTAAAGGTAACTAAAATTTATTTTGATCATGAAAAGCGAAAATAATACTCTTACTCCTATATGCAACAGCAGGGATGAAGCTTTTACTTCACAAAAATGAAAGCTTGGCAGTAAAGAATCAATGTATATGCAATAAGGACTTCCACGTGATGTTATGTTATTGCCCTTTTAGTAAAAAAGAATGTAATAAATTATTACATTCTTGTATTCGGATCTGTTAGTGTAAAAAGTTAGAAAATCCGGTTAAAAACAATAAGATACATACACAGTCCAGTCACATTAATGTGACCCCCCTCAGGGGCTCACTTTTGTGAGTACGGGTGTGGCAATCTCGAGGTGCCCTAGCCCTTCGGGGGATCATCTTCTTGGTGAGACGGGTGTCACAATCCTGGAGCCCCAGTGATCTATCCTCTTTTCCGTCTCCTCTGCTCTGAGCTGAAGCTTTCTTCATTTCTTTCTCCCTTGTGGTTCTCCTCTTCGGAGGTTGGGGCTCGTTATGAGAGACTGGAACAGCCCTTGTCTCTGGTTCTTGAGTGACGAGAAAACTGCCCACGTGTTTGCCGTGCGTGGAGACCCGTGTCACTGGAAAAGAGGGTCCTGGTAGTTGAGGGGCGAGGTACTGTCCCCAACACACTGCTTTGGCCTCCGCTTCAGTTAAACGGGAGGCACTTTGTCGTCCTCACAGGTGTCAACCGGCTGGTCACTAGTCCTTAGTGTCAGTGGCTTGGGGACAAGCTCTCGGGAGTACCCGCTTTCGGGAAAGCCGACTGTGGGACTTCAGTCTGCGTATAGGTCCGGCTAGCCCTGGCGTAGAAATCTGCGTCCCCTTGTTGGGCTCCATGGTGGGTGGGGCGGTCGGACCCGAATCTTTTTCCATTTCAATATGAATGCTATGATACCTTCTTGCTCCAACAATGTATCCGATACTCCGACTGTGACCAAAAGACTAAGAAGTGACATAGAAAGCACTGTATCAGATCTATCTTGTCCACGTTTCTTAATTATTACCAGCTCCGAAGAATTGAAAAAAATGTCACCCTTTGTAATAAACAAACATCTTTTGTCTTCTGTAGGAGAACTGAAAAATATTAAGAGACTTCGATCTGGAGACCTTTTGATTGAAACTGCGTCCGGAAAACAATCTGAAAATCTTTTGAAACTAACCAAATTAGGACAAGCAAACATTGAAGTTAAACCACATAATACTCTGAACTCGTCCCGAGGAGTAATCTCTGAAATAGACTTACTATCAGTAACTGAAGAGGAATTCGTTAAAGAGTTGGCAGATCAAAACGTGTGCGGTGCTCGTAGGATCAAAATACGGAAAGACGGTCAACTCATTCCCACTAAACATGTCATACTTACTTTCAAGTCTCCTAACTTGCCGAAAAACATCAAAGCTGGATACCTAAACTGTTCAGTCAGGCCGTATATACCGAATCCAATGCGTTGCTTCCAATGTCAGCGCTTTGGACATGGAAAGACCTCTTGTCGCGGCAGCCTCACGTGTGCTCGATGTTCCATCGTAGGACATGCCAGTGAAGGCTGCTCTGCTGCCCTCTTATGTATAAATTGTAAAGGCGAACACCCAGCCTTTTCAAGATCATGTCCGAAATGGCAGACAGAAAAACAAATTCAAAACATTAAAGT
The DNA here is from genome assembly GCA_000611955.2 of Stegodyphus mimosarum. NCBI lineage: Eukaryota > Metazoa > Arthropoda > Arachnida > Araneae > Eresidae > Stegodyphus > Stegodyphus mimosarum. The sequence goes on from KK112177.1 coordinate 422,373, forward strand.
TACACAAAAGATATCATTTGCAGAAGCTAGAAGACTTGTTCTCTCTAACCAGCCAAAACTTAATAAATCTTACGCATCTGCAACTAAATCATTCAGATCAATATCAACGCAAACTACAGTTACCGCACAGAAAAAAGAACTAGCAGTGACAGTAGATCCTAGAAACCAAAAATCAGGGAAAAAACCTGATGCTGAAACTAGTGCACCGGTGACTACATCCAAGGGAAAACAGGATGTCCAACAGAACAAACAAAGAGATGATATCAAGGAGAAAAATAAGCAAAAACCCAGGACCCCCAGTCAAAGTTCTATCGCAAGCATGAGTTCAGGACGCCTAGATGACTCAGATGAAATGGATGTTGAAGAAGGGTTATCCCTCCCGAAACACCTTCTGCCTCGAAAATCAAAAAAACAACACCGCCAAAACAGGCATCCATAATGGGTACATTTATTTCGTGGAATTGCCGGGGTTTCCGTCAAAACCTGGATAATATCAAGGATATAATCAACATCTACCAACCTGCCTGCTTTGCACTTCAAGAGACCTTGTTAAAACCAAGCAGCCATGCTAAGATACGGAGATACACCACAGTAAGAAGGGACAACCCATCTGGGGATCGTGCCTGTGGTGGTGTGGGCCTTACCATCTCCCACAATCACCCGTACACTGTTCTTCCTTTGACGACCTCCCTTCAAGCTGTGGGGATTCAGATTAATTTACGTTCTTCAATCTCAGTATGCACTATCTATTTACCCCCACATGAGCATGTAGATCAGCGAGATCTAGACAATATAACAGAGCAGCTCCCAGAACCTTTTCTGCTTTTAGGTGACTTCAATGCACATAGTACCTTATGGGGAAGCAGAGACACTAATTCAAGGGGCCGGCAGATCGAACAGCTAATGGAGGATCATTCTATCTGTCTGCTTAATAACGGAGAAAACACCTACTTTCATCAGCCGACTGGAACATTTCATGCAATTGATCTGGTGTTCTGTTCTCCATCTCTACTCCCCCTTTGCTCCTTCAGTGTAGGGGAGAATCTTTACGATAGTGACCATTTCCCAGTGATTGTAAATATCGCAGGAAAGTCTGTGATCTCAAGACCACCCCGCTTACTTTATGATAAAGCTGATTGGGATCTTTTTGTCTCTTGCGCTGTGCTGACAGAAGAAATGGTCAATGATGTGGACATTAATACAGCAGTAAAAATGATCTCCCATACTATTGTACAAGCAGCTGAACTTTGTATTCCAAAGTCCTCGACAAAGTTCCCAAAGTTCCCTAAACCCTGGTGGAACAGTGATTGCCATAAAACTATGAGAGAGCAAAAGAAAGCCTGGCGTATCTTTCGCCGATACCCAACACTGGCAAACCTTCTGGCCTTTAAAAAAGCTAAGGCGAATGCTAGGAAAGTGAGACGGCAAAGTCAGAGAAAATCATGGGCAGCCTACGTGTCTACTATTACCTCCTCAATGTCTAGCAAACAGGTTTGGGAAAGAGTCCGCAAAGCCTCTGGACTTTACAATGATTATCCCCTCTCTGCTCTAGAAAAAGATGGAAAGTTGATAAGCACTAGAGAAGAAATCGCCGATGCTTTAGGTGATACTTTTGCTGCTGTATCTGACAGTAACAATTACTCAAAAGAATTTCTGCCCACAAAGACGCGCTTGGAAAAGACCCAAATCGACTTCTCCCATCCTAATGCACAATCCTATAATAAAGATCTCACCATGTTTGAATTAAGAAGTGTAATATCTCGCACTGATAAGACCTGCCCTGGCCCTGATGGCATAAGTTATTTGATGATAAAGCATCTGTCCTATGAATCTCTACTGGTCCTTCTCGCTCTGTATAATAAGATATGGAAGGAACAACTTTATCCTACCGCCTGGTGCAGGGCCTTTGTAATCCCTATAGCAAAACCCGGCAAAGATCCGAAAAATCCTTTAAATTACCGCCCCATTGCCCTCACTAGCTGCCTTTGTAAAATCATGGAAAAAATGGTAAATCACCGTCTCACCTACTATTTGGAGACTAACCACTGCCTATCGCCCCACCAAAGTGGTTTCCGTAAGGGAAGATCTCCACTGGACAATGTCCTGTTTTTAGAAACTGCAATACGCAATGCATTTGTAAAAAGAAACCATCTGGTTTCAATCTTTTTCGACATGGAGAAGGCATATGACAGAACTTGGCGGCATGGAATTCTTCATGACCTCCACAGCACAGGGTTGAGAGGTAACTTACCTATCTTTATTCAAAACTTTCTGAAACACCGCTCTTTCCAGGTCAAGATTGGCCCGGTGCTTTCTCAAACCTTTATACAACAAGAAGGTGTACCCCAAGGTTCAGTGCTTAGTGTTACTCTTTTCAGCCTAAAAATTAATTCCATTTTAAAAGAACTTCCTCCCACAGTGCGTGGTTCCCTATATGTTGATGACCTGATGATCTACTGTCACGGTCAAGATATGAGATACATTGAGAGACAACTCCAAATTGCTGTTAACAGAATTGTAAAGTGGTCCAACAGCAATGGGTTCAAATTTTCCAACCAGAAGACCGTCTGCGTGCACTTCTGCCGCAAAAGAAATCTACATCCTGATCCAGAGCTGCATCTTGACGGCTCTCCGATCCGCGTTGAGCCAGAAGCAAAATTCTTGGGTGTTATCCTTGACAGAAAGCTCAACTTCCTTCCACATATCTTAAATCTAAAGAAAAAATGTGCTAAAGCTCTCAACATTCTGAAAGTCCTGGCCAATACTTCATGGGGAGCAGAACGTTGTTCTATGCTCCGCATTTATAGAGCTTTAATCCGTTCCAAACTTGACTATGGCTGTGTTATCTATGGATCAGCAAGACCTTCTGCACTACTGAAATTAGATCCAGTCCATCACCAAGCGCTACGGATTTGCTGCGGAGCTTTCAGAACATCTCCAGTACAAAGTTTATACGTCATCTGTTTTGAACCATCTCTGAAATTCAGACGCAAGCAGTTGTCCATAGATCTTCACTATAAAATAATGTCGCATGCCGAACATCCTGCACGATTCATGACATCTGATCAGTACTGGCGTAACTACCATGCACGCCCTTCATGTATCCCTCCTTTTGATCTCCGCATTCACTCACTCATTGAAGAATTCAACCTAAAAGATCTGATTCCCAAAAGTTCTACCTTTTTCGGTATTGCTCCCTGGCAAGAAGTGAATATTCACCTACTCAACATCTTTGGAGAACTTAAGAAGAGCAGTACCAACGACGTCCAATACCAACAAATTTTCCTGGACCATAGAAACAGCTATTCTAACTATAAAGCAATTTTCACTGATGGCTCAAAGAATCACGATCATGTCGGGGCAGCTTTTGTTTGCGATAAAGTAATCAGGAGTAGTAAACTTCATAAGGCTGCATCTGTCTTTACTGCAGAAACATTTGCCATTTTGAACTCCTTAATCTTTATCTCCAAGCAGAACAGCAGAAAATTTATCATCTACTCTGACTCACTGAGCGCCCTTGAATCAATTAATGCAAACACTGACCACCCTATGATCTTGGAAATTTTAAAGACTCACCTCCATTTGAGAAATGCAGGATATTCTGTAATGTACTGCTGGGTGCCCGGACATGCTGGCATCAAAGGCAATGAACTCGCTGATATCGCTACAAAATCTGCTGATACTCCCTTCGATAATGATGTCCCTTTTACAGACATACAGAAGTACATCAGAACAAAGATCTTGTCCAGGTGGCAAGAACTCTGGGAATGCCAGACTCTGAACAAATTAAGGCAGGTAAAACCCAATCTGGAGTATTGGGAATCAAAAGGGAATCGAAAGGAGGATGTACTGTTGACTCGCCTACGAATTGG